>CM046875.1:165772174-165991429 GCA_025667525.1 Glebionis coronaria
CACTACACACCAATTACCAAGTCTAAACCTAACGCCGACCCTCGGCACTAAACCCTCGCCTTAAGTTCCTCATCAAATCACAAATATCAGCAGTATTCACCTGTTTTTAACTCATTCAGTGGGAATGAGCTTTATCCCTTTACCTAACTTAGTCATTCACATAAGCTATTATTTGAGATTATATGTATAACACACGTTTATAACGAATTTATAGATGCAGAATGTAAGTAATTCAATGAAATGTTAAAACGAGATAATTGAAGAGAATGAAACTGAAACTGAGTTTTATTAAAAACAAAATAGCATTACAATATTTTTAAAAAGAAATTACAAGTCTAACTAAAAATTAACATTATAACATTAAGAAGAAAAAGGGATGCTAAATTACAATGAAATAGGGGGTATTTATACTAGGACCCGAGGGTGAGGGGTGAGGAGTTGGTGATGATTAGCTCGATTTTCAGCCCTTTGATCAGCATCAATCTTCTCTCTTTCCTGTTTGTTTTGATCAAACGGTTGATAGTCACTCACCTTCACTCGGATTGCAAGAGTGGAAAATTATTGTGCTAGTTTGCATCTGATGTGGCAAAAGATTACTGGCCTCTTGTCAGATTAGCAAGAAACCCACCAATAGGAATCCTTTGGTGACGAATCCAAGCTCTACGTGGAGCTTGGTACTTGGAATATTCGTGGTTTCCACGCTCCATTTCTTCCTCTTTATTCTGATTACTCGCGCGTACCTTTCACTTGATGATTTAATTGTGATCCCGCTTTTTAGGGTTCATAAGTTGCGTTTGTGTTTATCCCCAATTTAACTTCTATCGTTTTTCTTTATTTTATTTATTTACTTTTTCTTTTGACCAAGACTGTTGACCAAGAAAGTATATACATACTGTTTTCTACCGTCCTATTATTTATTCTGATGGGATGTGACCCAAAATTGAAATCATTCCATCCGTTGCATAATTTTGGTTTATTGGGCCTTTGACCAAAAATGTTAAACATCTTTATCCGTTCCATTATTTTTTTGCTTTGGGCTTTTGATCAAATGGACCCAAATTAATTCTTCCATTAGCCCGATAATTAGGCCCATTAGTGTGAATGTGGGACCCACTTTACTTCAATCTCTTGATAAATCCGTGAATAAAACGAACCCGATTTTTGGCCTTTATATTTCTTCAATCTTGTGTCGGTTTTGCCGGTTTTGTAAACTTGGTACCTCCACACACGAAACAACAAAACAATTCAAATACAATACAATATTCATATGTTTTATGTATTTTAAGTCCATTTAATGATATAAATGATATGAGTAATTACACTCATATCAAACTCCCCCTTGCGAAGCAATTGCCGTGTCCTCACGTAATGATAAAATAAAACACTGACTACACTTTTATTTGACTTTTGACATTATATTTTGCAAAGACATAATGTAAAACTTTCATTATTTGAAAAATAACTTTTAGGATCATAAAACTCAAATAAATTCATCGTCCTCGACTTTTCACTTTTCCATGCCAAGTGTAAAAACAAGATCATTGTCAATCATAAGGCCCAAAATTAAAACAACTCACCCAAGTAATTTGTGTTAAACTCAATCTCCTATTATTCCTAGTTGTATCTCTAGATTTTATTTGTCATTCACCCAAAGGCTCATTTGACTTATTTGATATTTATTAGTCCAAAAATGAAGGCAAGAACGGTGTAAACTCAACACTCAAAACCTAACCTCGACTTCAAAAACCGTTGTCACTAAAGAAAGACCACATCAAGGATAACTTAACACGATTTGAGGGATAAATCCCCGGATCCAAAATTTGGCTAATAGGTCTACTTAAAAGCAACAATAAATCCTCCCAAAGTCAATTATGACCTTATTAATGGAGTTAGCAACAATTACATCATATCACCTTGTGGTTCTTTAAGATGCAATTGTCCTCCTTATTTAAAATCCACACCCGAAGGCTCCTTGGATAAAAATAAGGGAATTGACATTCACCATCCCAACTTATGGCTCATGATGATGAAGCAATTTTTATTAAACACGTCCCCATGCCATACACCCTAAGGCTCTAATGACAAGGTTAGTGCTACATGACTACCACCCGAAGGCTCATAGAGAACATGTTTTTATTTATTCTTCTTTATTAATATGATATTTATAGTAAGCCAAATTTCCGCAATCCCATGATCAAAAGTCCATGACGCTGACACCCTTAATGTGTTCTCACTTTAATTACAAGGGAAGAAAAAGAAGGAGTTAGAAGTTAAGATATCAAGCCTAACCGCTAAAAACTTCATTTATTAAGCAATTATTATTCAAGCGTGAAAAATAAATACAAGGAGATTAAATCAAACACAAAAATACTTGCACAAGGAAGAATTAATTTTAGAAACTTTTAAATAAACTATATCATCTCTTGTTCTCCATATTGTAAAATTTTAAAAATGTGAAATCAATGGATACTTAGCCTATTAAATCAAAGTTTTGGGTTTTCAAGTCATCTATAGGATCTTGCACCTTCTTATACTTTTTCAATTTTTAGAATTTGCGTTTTAAAGTTCCCTTGATAAACGAATTTCTAGGATCAATTATAGGAACTTGCGAAAAGTTCTCGTTCTTAAACTCGTATGAGTTAAGACTTTCGCGTTTTAAAGTTCCCTATATAAAGCCTAGCAAAACTTGATTCAAACACGTTAAGGAAAAGCTAAGGTAAAAACCGAGTCGAGTCAAAAACTATTTTTATTTTCACCAACGGAAAGCCTACATTTGTGTCAACAACACTTATTTTCTTTATTAAAACTTAAAATAACACTAAAAATTTAAAATTTTATGAAAAGCGAGAAAAACGATTACGTTTGGACACGAAAAACGCGATTGCAAGCGATTATATCGATTGACTCCCCCGTGCTAAAACCAAACATTGTCCTCAATGTTTCTTAGCTCAAGAGTAACACCCCCTTGCTAAAACACGAAGAGTCTAATGCAAAATCCTAACATGGGAAGAGCACACAAATTCGTAAGCCATTTATTAATTATGCCTCAAGATAAAACGTTATTCGATAAAAATCAAAGTATAGAGAGTGCCCCTTTTGACAATCAAAGAATGGAAGCAAGTGGACCGACAAAAACTGAACACGAGAGTCTTGAATGATTAGGGTCATACCTAAGATTCACAACACAACAAAACACGAGCACGAGCTTGAAAGATCAAGCCTTATTAGTGTTAGAAAATAGAAAGAAGATAGAATGTATGGGACTCCCCCACAAGGCACCTCGTTTTTGTTAACCGAGTCATGAGCTCGACTTGATCCCCGCATTCATTGGTCCTTAGGGAAAGTGGTGAAAATCGGCATAATAGAATAGAATCCAACATAAAGCACGATGCCGGGGTCAAAGATCTCATCCTCGTTGTCGGATGACAAACGAAAGGATGTAACTCCAACACAAATATCTAAAAATAGATAGTAGTCACAAATCAAGATATGGATATAGCATGCTCCCCGAGATAAACTCGCACCAAGAAGATCGAAAAGTCTTTCAATTATTACATTGGTGAAAGGCCGAGATTTCCCTAAATCAACGATTCCGGGGTCAAATACCTCGTCCTCGGGAGAGAAAGGAATAGACAACACGGTGTCGTCCCCCCATGCTAATCCAAGATCATATAAAGCACATGGTAATGGTGTGGTAAAAGTTTCATCCATAGTGGAATCAACATTCTTAGCTTTAACGACCATTTAAACCTTAGGAATGTGATCAATCAGGCCATGGTAAATGAAAAACCCTCACATTACGGTCAAAGTGGGTGGGAGGATGACTTGGGACAAAATCATCATCAAGTAAATTCTCTAAAAATAGAGCGTCCCCCTCCGGGTCAATTTCATCAACACCCGGTGGTATCGAATCATTCGAAGCAAGAAAAGTGTCAATTTCTTCCATAAGTGGATCACTATCCTCAACGGGAATAGGAGATGGAGAGAAAGACGTGCTAACAGGCTTAGAATTTAAAGCTTCGATCCTATAAATGAGAAGATAGACGTTGGATAATTTTTCACGAAGAATCACGTCTTCCACATCTAAATGAGTTAGTTCATCAGAGATCTTCTCAAGGATCGGAATATTCAAATCAACCTCATTTCCCGGTGGAAATGGGTCTAAAGGAGCAAGTTCAAAAGTGATCCTCTCAAAAACCGGATCACTATCATCCTCATTTCCCGGTGGAAATGGGTGAAGAAGAGTAGGTTCATCGGGAAACCCCTCAAAATCCGAGTCGTGAATGTCATCTTTATAAGAAAGTTCATCGGAGAACTCCTCATTAGAAAATTCACTAGAAGTCGAATCATTCTCAAAATCTTTATTTCCATCACAATTTTCATCATTAGAATTGGAGAAAATATCAAAGTGAATGGATGAAGGAGAGTCATCACATTGTGGCAAATCACACGTTTCATTGGAAATACCATCGAACTCTCTTGGGTTTTGGACAAGGATCTCAACACTAGACTTTATTACTTCGGCCGATTCCGTGTCCGGAGTAGTGCTAAAATGCTCGTCCCCCATGCTTATTGAATTTTCGGGTTCCACGGTGGAAGATTCAAGAATAGGAGTAATGATGTCATGAGATGGAGTGAGATCAAAAATATCCTCATTATCTAGAATGGGTGAATTCTCATGCTCCACAGCCGGCAAGACCTGAAAAGGAAGTACGATTGCACTAGACGAAGGATGTAGAGCGATAAGATCTCTCAAAGAAATAGTACTCTCCTCGTCATCATCAATAAGAAGAGAACGCTCGAGTTCACGAGTAGCAAGATATTTAGCTTCCTCTTGAGCTTGTTCTTTCTTTCGAATTTCAATGCTTAATCCATTATAATCTTGCGAAAGTTGTCTAATCTTATTTTCACACTCTCGTTTAAATCCCTCCTCAATTATTTCTCCATGAAATCATCGACTTCTCAATTCATTAGTTATATCATTAATCTCTTGATTGATTTGTCTCTTTTCTAGCAACATATCTTCAATGCTCTTTTTAACAACTTTAACATTTCTTTGATTCATTACTTGTTGGAACAATGTTTCAAGTCGTTTAAAATTTTCACTCTCGAGAGAAAAAGGCTCATAAATTTTTTTATCCCTAGGTTGACAATTAAAGCTCTTATGAGGACCTCCACAATACTCACAACAAAGATATTGTTGTGATAAACTCGGCAAATCTTTTGGATAACAATTATCATATAAGTTTTGATTGTAGCTCGGTTCTTGCTCGTAGAATCGATGCGAACAATTAATTCCAAAATAAGAATTATTTCCACAAAACTCACACGAGGGTGTCTCGTATGTTGGGTGTGGAGGTGGGTGAAAATCGATAGAATTATTCGAAATATTCGGGTTTCCACATGAAGTAATCTCATTACAACAATGACAAAATCCAACTCGTAAATCGTGACGTAAATCATTTCCACAACGCTCACACGTGCACCACCGACATGGTAAAAGACCATATAACGGTTCTCCACACCCTACACAATTGACGAAGGAATTCATGGAAGAATTAAAAATTGGAGGGTGAGGAGAAAAAGAATTAAACATGATAGAGGATTAAGAAGATTATTTTTGGTATTTTTCATAAATCAATCAAATATTCACAAAAACAAGGAGTAAGGATAATTACTATGGAAGTAAATTACCCTCGGTCGACTTTGAAACGATAAGTGAAAACATAAACGTCTCGAGGTTCAATAAGTAAACTACAAAAATAAGATATAATACTACTTGAGTTGGCAAACCAATAATCGGTCGTCCCTCTCAATATACGCACAAGCAAACGGGGAAACGAGGTGGCACAAAGCACTTAAAAACCTTTTTCCTTAGAAGGCCTTTTATAGCACGTCGCCTTATACCCACCTTATAGTTTGTATAAATCGAGTTCAAACTTTTTATTAGTATTTATCTATTTTGCCTTTTTTTTAGTTTTGGATTCGAATACAATAGCTAGGTGATGAAATACCAACTAAGGTCTTATTTGAAAGTAGGTAAATTTATTGTTCTACGTAATACAATATAGTAATCACAAAAAAAACACGAAAAACGATACGTACTATAATAATAGAAAAATAACAAAACTTTACGAGGACGGAAAGGGTCTTCAAATCAGTGATCAACAAATCTCCACAAAACGAATCGTACACAAGATCCCCGACAGCGGCGCCAAAATTTTTGATGTATCATGGAAAGTATGTTAATTAAGATACGTTATATGGTAACATAGAAAATTATAATTAGGAAAAAGTAATAGACTAAAATTTACCAAAGACGGATTTAATTAAATACGTTGATGAACCAAGTTCGTTGTACATGAAGATCAAGTAATTTTGAGACGTTTTGTTTCAATTTGGACAATTGATTTGAATGGGTTTTCGGTTTTTAAACTAAAATTACCCCTACAATTTTTAAACTAATTTAATCCTAAAGTGCGTGAATCGTACCCCAATTAATTTCTAAAAGAAAACTATTAAAAAAATTAAACTATTTAAACTATTTGAACATTAAACTATTTAAAAATTAACTATTACCTTTTAATTTACAAAATCAATTTTTAAAACTAATTTAATTTCTAAAATTAATAAAACACTTTTTTTAACTTTATTTATTTAATTAAACTAATAATTTGAATTAAAACTTTTATTGATGAAAAGTAAATAATTAATCTTAATATTTTTTTAAAAAAAAACAAACTAAAAACTTAACTTAAGTAAGTAAATCGTTTATTAATTAAACTGACAAGTCAAAAAAATGGTATATTAATTACTATTGGGATTACTCTAAAAGAAGATGGCACAGACTAGATGGTAATCACGTTGGGTTGTGAGCAGAGAGGTCGAAGGATCGAACCCCTTGAATGACATATTTTTGGTTATAATTGTTTTGGAGCTCAGTTATATGTTTCACAGCAAACCAAACAAAACGTTTGGTTCTGCTGAATTTATTAGTACAATATAATAACAATTAAAATCTCAAAATGAATCACAGGATAAATAAATCAAACAGTAAGAAATAAATCTATATCAGTACAAAGTAAAGCAGTAAGAAACCAAGTATATAACACACAGGAATAAAAACCAACAAATATGACACACTAGTAGCAATTACTAAAACCCATATTCGTCCTACTTTATTGATGAATCAAACAAATTCAAACCACCAATTTAAATCTATCAACTAATTTAAACAGTAACAGCAATACAATTCTCCTTACATTGAATTTAAATCAGCAAGCAACTAAACTGAGCCAATCATAGACATCATTACATGATAATTCTTAATCAGTTACACTAAACATGGAACAGGGAAACAGATCCCAAATCCAAACACACCAAAGCAAGATCTATCTTAGCAAATATAAAAGAAAAAGGCATTCAGATATTCGCAGTAATTCACAGCATGGACATCAAACAAATTTCAGCAGCAACATACAACGACAAATCGATAGCATAAAGAACAATGATTATATCAGTTCAGTAAAATCGAGCAATTCATTCAGAAGTGTAACACAACAAAGTAAACAGAGTTTCACGCATTCATAATTGTTCAAATCATGATTCATTATAGATTCAACAACACTCAAGACTGAATAACTTCAAATTTTAAAAAACTACAACAGAACTGATTAATCTATGTTATCTATCCTTATATAATCACTTCATCAGAAGAACATATTAAATCAGATCTAACAATAGCCTATTTTATTCAAATCGAACAAACAATTAATTCTTCAAACCAAACCAGGATAACAAGTAATACGCAAATACTCGAATCCAGAAAAGTGCAACTTAGTAACGAAATTTATCCCATGATCTAAGATAGTAACAGTTTACACTAACATATCAATTCCACCTATCTCACGCTCAACATTTAGAATTATAAAAACACAAGTTAAATGAAACCAACAGATCTATAATTTCACCAAACAGTAGCAATAATCAGATAAAACTATATTGAATCATAAAGTAACTTCGAGAATGTGTGTACCTTAGACCCTGCTAAAACGAAGGTCAATAATAAGTGCTCAAACAGAGCTTGTTCTTTGCGTCCGTAGCTGACGAGCCACGGACTACACACCAATTACCTAGTCTAAACCTAACGCCAGCCCTCGGCACTAAACCCTCGCCTTAAATTCTTCATCAAATCACAAATATCAGCAGTATTCACCTGTTTTTAACTCATTCAGTGGGAATGAGCTATATCCCTTTACCTAACTTAGTCATTCACATAAGCTATTATTTGAGCTTATATGTATAACACACAGTTATAATGAATTTATAGATGTAGAATGTAAGTAATTCAATGAAATGTTAAAACGAGATAATTGAATAGAATGAAACTGAAACTGAGTTTTATTAAAATCAAAATAGCATTACAATATTTTTAAAAAGAAATTACAAGTCTAACTAAAAATTAACATTATAACATTAAGAAGAAAAATGGATGCTAAATTACAATGAAATTGGGGGTATTTATACTAGGACCCGAGGTTGAGGGGTGAGGAGTTGGTGATGATTAGCTCGATTTTCAGCCCTTTGATCAGCATCAATCTTCTCTCTTTCTTGTTTTTTTTATCAAATGGTTGATAGTCACTCACCTTCACTCGGATTGCCAGAATGGACAATACTTGTGCTAGTTTGCATCTGATGTGGAAAAAGATTACTGGCCTCTTGTCGGATTAGCAAGAAATCCACCAATAGGAATCCTTTGGTGACGAATCCAAGCTCCACGTGGAGCTTGGTACTTGGAATATTCGTGGTTTCCATGCTCCATTTCTTCATCTTTATTCTAATTACTCGCGCGTACCTTTCACTTGATGATTTAATTGTGATCCCCCTTTTTAGGGTTCATAAGCTGCGTTTGTGTTTATCCTCAATTTCACTTCTATCGTTTTTCTTTCTTTTCTTTATTTACTTTTTCTTTTGACCAAGACTGTTGACCAAGAAAGTATATACATACTGTTTTCTACCGTCCTATTATTTATTCTGATGGGATGTGACCCAAAATTGAAATCATTCCATCCGTTGCATAATTTTGGTTTATTGGGCCTTTGACTAAAAATGTTAAACATCTTTATCCGTTCCATTATTTTTTTGCTTTGGGCTTTTAATCAAATGGACCCAAATTAATTCTTCCATTAGCCCAATAATTAGGCCCATTAGTGTGAATGTGGGACCCACTTTACTTCAAACTCTTGATAAATCCGTGAATAAAACGAACCCGATTTTTGGCCTTGATATTTCTTCAATCTTGCGTCCGTTTTGCCGGTTTTGTAAACTTGGTACCTACACACACGAAACAACAAAACAATGCAAATACAATACAATATTCATATGTTTTATGCATTTTAAGTCCATTTAATGATATAAATAATATGAGTAATTACACTCATATCAGGTGATCTCGTCATGTAATTAGAGGGGTGACCTCTAATTATACTGGTCTGGGTAGGAGGGATCAGCTCCAATGTAAAGGATGTAGAGCACACACCACATTCACCATGTACCTGAAAAAACATGAACTAGGATGCACCCATACGCCCCACATGATAATAATGAATGGCCAAACTGAAAGGGACGCAACGAGAAATCACTCCCTCGCAGAGGAGTCATAACACTGGTGCCTTAAGTGTTGCGGTTACGGTACCTCCGTAACTAGGTGACATGGTCATGCATGTATATAGCTCAGTCATTTAAAATAATAACATAAGCATCACTGGAAAGTTTACAGACATATAAAATAACTGGGGAAAATAGATGGCTGCAGACGGGGAATCATAATCATACATACGAAGGAATGTCCATACTGAAGGACGGGATATCCGTACCTCGTGTCTAGTAATGAAGTGAGAATGAAAGCTGAAGGATCTACTCCGACTTCACGGACACTACATAAATAAGAGACGTGAATGAGTTATCTGATTACTGTATACTTAACTAGTTTTGAGTGCTCTTAACTTATTTCATATGTTCTTATCATGTTTTACTGTTTCAATTCAAGTATTATCTTGCAATTATTCATGTTTTCCATGTATTCTGATTATGTATTTCATGTATTCTTGTGTTATTATACTTGTAGTATCATAATAAGTAACTTTCTAAAAATAGCAGGTTTCCAAAAATAGTAAGTTTCCAAAAGTAGAAAGTTTCCAAAAATAGTAAGTTTCTAAAAAAAATAGAAAGTTTCCTTAAATAGTAATAAGCTTGATTAATAAGTCCAAAATGTAAGCTAGTACTTAATAGTCATAATTTATAAGTCATGATATTTTAATGTCATACTATAGTAAAGCTTAATAAAATAAAATACTTTATTCTTAATCATGATAATTATTAATTAATAATATAAGGCATGATTTATTAAGGATTATTAATTAATAAGAAAGCTTGATTTGTTTTAATAATACTTTACTATAAATGTTACTTGTATAATTAAATTAAAGTATGCTTTTAATTTAATTAAGTCATAAATAATTACTTAGGCTATACTCATGTGTTCCCGATCCCCGAACCCGAGCCTACCGAGATACCCATCTCGGTCGCACTAAACAAATCAAACAAAACCAAAACAACCACCAACAGCCGGCGGCTGTGGTTCTGAACCGGCGGCCAAGCAGCCTAGCTGCTGCCGGTCGACATTGGCAGCCTCAGGTTCCCACCGGTAGTGCCGGGTTCCCCCTGATGCGTTCAATCTACCCACCGAAAGCCATAGATCTCTCGGTTCCCACTGATTGCCCAACAGTTCCCACTGAGGGGCTGTTGGGTGTTGCGGCTGACCACAGAAAAACACCACCGCCCCTTATGGGTTACGGATGGTAGAATAAAAAGGCCTTCGGTTCGGTTCTCGGTTTGTAGGGTGTCCTTGGGTTTGGTTCTCAAGTTGTTTGGTTTGTTCGGATCGGTTAGTTCGGTTAAAAGGTTTCTTAGAGTCAACCCATATACTGACCCAAACCCAATTAAAATTCGGTTTTCGGTTCAGTTCGGTTGAAGTCTAGGTCGGTTTGGTTTTCGGATATACCCGAATTACAAAACTTATTCAAGAAATATATATACTTACAAATATATTTAGCCAGAAAAAATATTTCAAATATAAAAAATATTGTTTAAATTAGAATAGTATTTTATTGATCTTTTTCTTTATATTAAAATATATACATAAATATAAATATTGATACTTATATATAAATAATTATATTAATATTTATGTATATATACATAAATGTATAAAAATATTATTTCAAGCATATAAATTGTATATTTATATTTATTTCAAATTTTAATACTTATTATATATATATATATATATATATATATATATATATATATATATATATATATATATATATATATATATATATATATATATATATATATATATATATATATATATATATATATATATATATATATATATATATATATATATATATAGGGGAGAGATCAAATAAAAAGACTTTTTTTGGTGAGAAGGATAAGAAGGATTTTCAGCCATTGATTTAAAATCAATGGATGAGATTAAACCACAATCCTAACTAACTAACCAACTAACTAACTAACCATTTAAACATGATTTTTAAAAAGTTCTTCAAAAATTCTAAAAAAATTCCAGTAGATCGGGTATGTTGGTGCAAAAAACTTTTGTGAAAAAAGTTTTTTTAATTCGAAGTTTTTTACGTTTTTTAATGCAAAAAAACGCAATTTTGATGCACAAAAACGATATTTTTTTAGGTTTTTTTGTGTTTTTTGTGTTTTTTGTGTATCAAGAATTCATTTTTATGCCCAATTTCTTTTGACTTTTTGATTTAAAATTTGATTCCGCATCAAAATAAAACAATTTGAAAATTTTGTGCATGATAAAAATTTTGTACACCAAATTTCACCTTTTTGTGCATCAAATTTCGTTTTTTGTGCATTAAAAAAATGTAAAAAACTCAAAATTAAAAAAACTTTCTTCATAACTTTTTTATGCACCAACATATCCGACATTGTGGAATTTTTTCAGAATTTTTCGAAAACTTTTTTTAAATCATGTTTAGATGAGTAGTTAGTTAGTTAGTTAGAAGTATGGATTGATCTCATCCATTGATTTTAAATCAATAGCTGAAAATCCTTCTTATCCTTCTCACCAACAAAAGTCTTTTTATTTTAACTCTTCCCTATATATATATATATATATATATATATATATATATATATATATATATATATATATATATATATATATATATATATATATATATATATATATATATATATATATATATATATATATATATATATATATATATATATATATATATATATATATATATATATATATATATATATATATATATATATATATATATATATATATATATGCTATATAGGTATAAATATGATTTGAGACCACACTTTTTAATCCAGTCATATCCCAGTCACATCTTTAAACCAATAGGATTTGAGATTTTCCTAAAAACTCTCAAAAGTTACCTAAATTACGTCCTTTTTTTGTTGAAAACCGTTTTACCAAAACGCATTTTTCTACAAATCACGTTTTCAAACTGATAGTATATATAATACCCTAAACTATTTTTTTTTTCATTTTTCCCCACTACCACGGGGTAAAAACACACACACACACAAACCATCCACTTTTCTCTAAACAACGGGATCTAAACTCTAATCCCAAAAAGATAAAAAAATCAATCGATCTGTAATCTTTGTTGTTTGATTTACATTCAATCGTAATGCTTTTTATCTTTTCTTAAATATTTGATTCCCAAATAAATTTCCCCATGATTACATAGAAGCAGCAAATTTGATAAACCCTAATCCAAAAAACATAAAACCAATCGAATTTTGATCTTTGTTACTTGGTTTACATTCAATCGTCCAAAAAACATATCAATCGTAATACTTTTTTATCTAATGTAGATATACGTATATACATCTTCTCACATCCAAGATTGATCGGGCCAGGCAAATTGGTATATGTTCTTCATGAATATATTATCTTGGTTATGTTCTTCATTTTCCTTATCAGTTTCCTTGCGGGATGATGATTCATCTTCTACCTAAGTTATTGATTGTGCTACATGTGATGATGATTTTGATTATCCATAATCAAGGTAAATTCAGTCAGTTAAATTTAGGTTTTTTTTGTTTATCAAGAATGATTATTTTTCTGATTGAAAACTTTGATTTTTATGATTAGGGTGATTACCTAGAATGTCACTTTTGATTATGAATGGGCGATTGATCATGCATAGTAAATTCGATGTATTGCTAAATCAATGCTTTCTCCTATATCTCTGAATATCCAGCTTCACATGTACGGATCATATTTTCTTTCACAAACAAGGTGACTTTGGCGGGAAGACGGACCTGATGCCATGAGCTAACACGTATCCAACTTACTTGAAAGAAGGTATCCAACATTAGATTGATTTTTAGTATACCTTAATATTTTTTTCCCAATATGGTTTCTTTGCATCTCTTTGCAGGTTGTCTCTTATTGATCTTAAAACCACAGGTAAAAAATACTCTATTTCTCAAACCTTAATAATAAAACTCGCTTTATTCCAGCTTTAGTAACAACACATTAGGATTATAATGGGTGTCTTCTGATCCTAAACTACTGGTAGAAAAGAAACCTAAACACACTCACCAAATCCACAACATCTGCCTATGCTTTGAATAAGTATTGAAAAATTAATCACACAAACTAAAATGATATGATCTTCTAGATGGTGAATTTGATATGAGTATCGGCGGTGCTTGTGGGTATGCATTTTCTTTACTCCAACTATCTGCCTTTGCATATTCCAGTTCATATTATTTTATTTTTTTAATTCAATTAAAATCAACGCGTTTTGTAGTAGATTTTTTGGTCTTGAAGGTATGAAAACCTATGTATTTTAGAGTAGTGTCTGCATATATGCTCCCATGTGTTTTTTAGGCTCAGAACCTAGAGAAAGCCATATCACCCTTATAACTGTGACCGCAACAAGTACTGAGATCGATATTTAGTAAGTACTATAAGAAGTACAAGAAGACTTTGAATGATGCGGTTTACTCAGAAACATCGAGTTATTTTAAAACTTTTTAGTCTGCATCTATAGATGAGAAAGCCATTCATAACAAAAACAGAAACATAATACCTAAAGTTTCAAACTGTTCTTGTGGATGCAGGGTGTATGGAAGGCTCAAGTTGGGAAACCGGATGAAAGCAAATAGCTTTGGATATGCTGTTGTATCCCACTTCTGAAGGGCTACAACATTATTAGCATTAAAAATTGTGATTTCTCATTCCCCTGAAGTACTTGACCCTTAAAATACCTTATTATTATAAAAATTTTTTGAAGGGCTACAACACTATTAGTATTAATCCCCTTCAACATAGGCTGGTCTAGCTTTCCTCGGAAGCTTCATATGTTTTCTTACCATGATCCTTTGGAATCTCATAATACTTATAAGAACTTTTTGTTTAGCAACACCATAAGCATTTTATGTCTTTTGTATATCATTCTCTCAAGATACAGTATGTATCAATTTTTTTAAAATGACTTGCGTCTACTTTCAATCAATTGACTTAGTAGAGTTTGGCATGTTGTATTAACATTTAGCCTTAATAAGTGTGTAAACACTTATCCTTTTGCCACTAAAATCAAGGAAAAACAAGACCTAATCATGTGTTTTATATCATAAATGTCGGAATTACGCGCGATTTTGTGTTTTTGTGTTAAAATAGGTACAAATGATCATAAGGAAAGAAAACACGGGATTTCACGGTCAAATGTTGAAGAAAAGTCCAAGAAGAGACGAAGACAAAGTCAAAAGACCAAAAGTGTGCCAAAGATCACGAAACCCGGCAAAATCGATACGATTTTGAAGAAAAGACCAAAATGCCAAAGATCATGTCGTTTTATTCGGGGATTTATTTTATCAAAGTTATTGGGCCAAGTGGGTCCCACATTTGGGTAAATGGACCCAAAAGCCCATGGTTAACTTATGACGGATCAAAAAGGCCCAACAAAAGCCCATGTACAAATTTAAGACGGATGAAAAGAATCAATTGGGCCAAGCCCAAATTACTTAAAATAATTAAAAAACAGAAGAAGTAATGATTTTGGGCCAAGCCCAAATTATCAAATTAAATGGGACGGTGAAAAAGATGAGGTCAAAAGGTCCTCCCTGGTCAACTTTTCACACACGAATAAACAATCACTCACCAAACCCCACACACGTTTTTCTTAATAAATCATTTACCCACAACTTGACGTTACAAACTATAAAATACTTTTTTCACTTTCCCTCACCCACTCCATCTCTCTCTCAAAAATAAAACGCATCAACCAATTTTTTACCCCCAAACCCTAAATCACCTTGATCAAACAAATTTACCAATCAAGAATTAGGGCTTTTACTCTAAGTGTGTAATTCACACACTTGGGGATTAAATCGCCAAGTTTTTCGGAGCAATCACTCATGGTGGTCCTCAATTTAATCCGACGTGGCCTAATCCTTTGGTTTTGATTGGTTAAACCAAATCACCATCCCAATCCCTCCAATAAACTTGCTCCACATCACCCATAAACAAATACAAGAAGCACACTACCCATCCACGGTGGCAATCCGTGTGATGGGTAGTGATTTTCCACCATTAGATGAAGAAAGAGAAGAAAGAGAAGAAAGAAATGAAGGGTTGAACGGTCCTGATTTAAAGCCGTGGGCACCAAGATCATGAAGAGGGTTTCCAGGGGTTTGCCTATAAAAACCCCCTTCATGTGTAATTTAAAAGTGCACTTTTTATTATTTTTTTTAATTTCTGAAAATTAGTTCTTTAGGTTTGATGTAATTTTAATTTTCTAGTATTCTATTAAATTTCTTTTTATTAATGAAAAGTTTCTTTTTAATTAATTCGTCTCTCATTTACTTTTCTGTCAAATTTACTTATAATCCTTAATCTGTTTTTTATCACTGTTTGTTTTTATTATTATTAATATAATTGAAAAAATAAAAATAGAAAGTGAAATATAAAATTTCCCCCACTGGGAGATTTATTAAGTTACTGTTCAAAATCTGTTCGTTTGGTCTACTGTTTGGTTCAAGATAATAATGTTAGCCTCAAAATATTGAGTCAAACAAGAATGTTCGGTCATAGGTTTCTATTGTATTATTTATTAGAACGTTGTAATAAGTAGTTATTTAGTCGTGATTCACGGGCTTGGATTTAAACTAATGAAAGTCCAAAATACAAGCCCGGCCCAATATATAGTCCATTAAAGCCCGCATGTGGGTGGACTATATATACTACCCTCCTAGCATGTTAGGAGGGTGGATGGTCATTTGTATTTCTCACTTTTCTTAATCTAATCTCACCTAGTTCACACACTTCTCTCTCTTTTCTCTCTCTAGTTTCTCTCTCTAAAATTCATCTCATTTCTTCCTTTCTTTCTTAATAATTCGTCTTTTATCATTTATATTTAGGGACAACAATTGGTATCAATCGCCACGGGGTAGATTTGTTATTGGTTGTTCTTCTTATATTTGATTCGTGTGATTTCTTCAATAAATCCACTCGAATTCAAATTTTTTTTGTGGTTTTCGTGTGCTTTATCTTGCTACAAATCATCTATATACTTGTTCTAGAGATTTGGTTGTTTTGGTTTGGTAAAAATCACGAATTTGTTGCCTAAAAGTTGCTAATTTGTTGCCTAAAAGTTGCTAATTTGTTGCCTAAAAGTTGCCAAAAACCGTTGCCTAAAAAGTTGGAAAAAACTCCCTTATTGCGACAGCTAGAATTTCGGAAAGAAGAGTACGATTTCGATCGCAATAACCCTAGGGTTTTACTTTGCGATCAGTATTGCGATTGACCCTTATTCCGATCTGAACATTCCGATCGTTATTGCGATCTGGATTGCGATGGATTTAAGGCAATCTTGAAACGTTACTCTGCCCACATTGCGACAGCCACATTGCGATAGGTACACATTCCGATCTGGATTTCGATAGGTACACATTGCGATCTGAACATTCCGATCTGGGACATTCCGATAGGTACACATTGCGATCTGAACATTCCGACAGGTGCACATTTGCGATCTAAGAAACATTCCGATGGGTATTCCGATGGCACATTCCGATGGATATTCCGATGACATGTTTTCGCTAAATTTTGTTTGAGTAATTTTTAGACTTAGCCACCATCTAGACTAGTTTCAGAATATCTTTTCCACGAAGATCAAAAAAAAAAAAAAAAAAAAAAAAAAAAAAAAAAAAAAGAGTTAAAATTTTTTCGTCAAGTAAATTCAAATTTTTTCCATACTAGTTTTAGGACATTTCTAGCTCGATTTCAAATTTTGGCGATTACAAAATTTTTGGACTACCGTTTTTGTCGGACTGGAGAATTTATTGTCGGCCTGGAGAAAAATTGCAATTTTCAGAATTTAAACCACAACAACAATCACAACAAATCTACTTAAGATCCATACTCACTTCATCATTACAGAGATTTTAGGGATGGATTCTACTGCAGAATATCGTGTGACGAACAACAACATCATGGTCGCGGGTAATAAAGAGAGACCACCAATGCTTGTGGCTGGTCGATATGCTCAATGGCAATCACGCTTTCTTCGCTATCTTGATACAAGACCTAATGGTGATGCCTTGAGACAATGTATTAACAATGGCCCATATGTTTTTTCTGAAATTGATGTTCCTTATACACCAGCCACAGACACATGTCCAGAAGTACCTGCAACAAAGAAAAAGGAAACTTTATCTGACCTTACACCCGAGAAACGTGCTTGGCATGATGCAGAAAAAGAAGCGATCTATATGATCCTAAGTGGAATTGGAGATGATATTTATTCCACAGTCGATGCATGTCCTACAGCACAAGAAATGTGGACGGCCATTGAACGCTTGCAACAAGGAGAGTCTCTCAACAAGCAAGATGTCAAAACAAACTTGTTTTGGAACTTTGGTAAGTTTACTGCATTGGATGGAGAATCAATTGAGTCCTATTATTCAAGATTTTACAAGATGATGAATGATATGACAAGAAACAACTTGGAAGTATCCACCATGCAAGTCAATGTGCAATTTCTACAACAACTCCAACCAGAGTGGACACGTTTTGTCACTTTGGTGAAACAACAGAAGCAGTTAGACAAGGTAAACTATCACACTCTCTTTGATATCTTGAAACAATTTCAGCATGAAGCAAATGAGATTCGAGCTGAACGAGTTGCAAAGACGGCTAATCCACTTGCTTTATTAACTACCACTCAAATGTTCAAGATCATCGATCTCGTGCTCCTAAGCCATACTCTAGCCCATCATCCTCACCACGATATTCCACATCATCTAAGTCTTCATCTTCCACAAAATCTCGAGGTAAAGCGCCAAGAGCACCATCACCACCATCTGAGTCCTCATCTGAAGATAGTGATGAAGACCAAGCTCAAAAGAACCGAGAGATGAAACAACAAATTGCTTACATAATGAAGACTTACAAGAAAATCTACAAACCCACCAACAACAATCTTCGCACATCATCTAACACAAAGAACCGATATGTTGAGAGTCCTCCAAGGTATGACACACGTCGACGTGGTGAAAGTCCTTCTAGGTATGATCGACATAATCCAACACATGTTGAGGGTTCTGCAAGATATGATCGACAAACTGCTAAGTATGATGCTCAGAGGATTGCTGCTGCTATTGGGAATAGGGAAACGGTTGGAAGTCAAGTGGTTCAGCAGAGTGGGATTCAATGTTTTAATTGCCAAGGTTTTGGGCATATGGCAAAGGAATGCAGGAAGCCGAAAAGGGTTAGAGACTCCAGCTATCACAAGGAAAAGATGTTGCTATGCAAAAAGATGGAAGCAGGGGTCAAACTGTCAGCTGAGGAAGGAGCTATGCTTGATGACACTGATGATGAAGCCTCCGACCAGGAATTAGAAGCACACTACTCGTACATGGCACATGTTGAAGAAGTTCTCAAAGTCACTGAAGATGACAATGGTCCTATCTTTGACACTGAGCCAATCGATAAGGTACACACTACTGATGAATATAATGTGTTTGGTGATATTCCTGAGCATAGTGATCTACCCAATGCCATTAATGACACGTGTATGATGGAAACGGTTGATAGTAATACCACACCCGATTCATCAGACATGTGCAATAATGAGTCTGAGGATGATCAACATGCAAATGAATATGATGAAGAGGAACGTATTGCGCTTGCTAATTTAATTGCTACTTTACAAAAAGATGTCACTGAAAATAAAAAGAGTCAAAAGCAATTAAAGAAGGCAAACGCTACGCTCACTCAAAGTTTTGAAGAATGCAAAGCTGCTCTTATCAAATCTACTGAGATGACTGAAAGCTATAGAGATGAGCTCCTTCAGAAAACCAAAGAGCTTGAGGGGTACAAGGGAAGTGCGTTAAAAAGTCAAAAGGACGATTTTGAAAACAAATATAATACCACTCTTGAGTTATTAGCTAAAGAGAAGCGTCAATATAATGTTTTCTTAATGGATGAACGTCAAAAAACGTACCTTGCCAATACCAAAGTTAATGAACTTGAACAAAAGCTCTCTATGACCACTACTGATTCTGCTAAAATTCTAGAGGATAAGAAACAAGAGGTAGATGCGTTAAAACAAGACTTCAAAAGTAGATATGATAAAGAAACCGAAAAAGTTACGAAACTAGAAGCACAAGTCGACTTTTTGAAGAACGTTGTTTATAAAACGCATGATTCTATTCAATCCGTAAGAATGCTAGCACCTCCATCGATGTTTAAGGGTCAAGCTAGCTTTGCAAGTCCTGAGTACCTTGCCAAAGCTCAAGCTGCGAACCCGCATCTTTATCTTGATGAGACTGAAAGGACAGATCTTGATTGCATGCCTCTAAGTGCCAATAGTGAAGAGACTGCCCTTTGGGATGCTGATAGTCAACCATCAGTTAATAAGGAGTTTGTGAAACCATATAATTATGCTTATGAGAATAGTCTTTATGGTCTGTTCCACAAACAAACTCAGAAATCTCGTGAGGAAGTATTTTTAGAATGCAGGCAAAAGAGAATTCAATGGAAGAAAGCGTTTGCCACTAAGAAAACAAACGTTTCTAAGTTCATCAACTACTTGCCCCTAGATGCTTCTAAAAGCAAGAGTAGGCAGATATTTGGGTTTCTTACTCATTACATAGATAATATTAAGTCCATTATTGATAATGATTGGAAACAACGACAAAATGACGAGTGGAAGAAACCAATTCCTCAAGACATAACTGTGCTTGTCAAACAAATCTTAATACCGAACGCGGCAACACTAAAAGAAAATGTTCTTAAATTTGAAAGCTCAATTCGGTCTGAAATGTTTGATGATTTACAATATGTTGAGTCTCTTGAGAAAGCAATTGATGATCTTCAAATGGACAAGTCCGTTTTTTCTGATGAATATGATTTACTCTTGCAAGAATGCGTTTCTAAAGATATTATGTGTGCTTATTTTACATCTTGTGCTGATATTGATGAATATTCTGAAGTTGCATGCCAATATCTTGATAAGCTCAAAGAATGTGAACGTCTTGAAATTGAGCTTTCGAAACGTAAAGAAAATGTTGACAAAAAGGCTTTTGAGTTACTTCAACACAAAACTGATTTCCTTCAAAAACATTGTCATTCACTTGAACTTGCTTTGCAAAAAGATGTTGGTCGTTTTCCACATGATAATAAATTGCAAGAAAAACTTTCGCAAACATTTCGAGAAATGAATGAACAGAATTTGGAAATTAAAGGGTTGAAAGCTCAATTACAAGACAGGGACAGAGCGATAGCTGAGTTGCAGAAACTTATTGCTAAAATGGGTGGGAAAATTGTGGAACCTAGCATTAAGAAAAATGTTGTTAGACAACCCAATGCCTCTAAAGAGAATAGATCCTCTATCTTGGGAAAACCATCTGCTTTATCTAATTCCTCGTTTGCAAAACCTGTGTTTGCCCCCAAGATGGATGGAAATGAAAGGTTACCACAAGCTCAACCCATAAGGAATCCTATACCACCAAGCGTTAGGCACAATAATGTCATTAAACCAGGGATGTATAGAATGTCCACTAAGCCCACAAACAAAGATTCTCACTCGCCTCAGACTTCTAGAAACACTAATATTCATGTGTCTTCTACTACAGGAATAGTCTCCACTACTAGTGTTAGCCGGCCTCAGCTTAAGAGCACTCAAGAGAATGATAAGGTCTGGAAACACAAGAATCAAGGGAAGATGAAGCAAGTAGAAGAACACCCTAGGATTTTCAATGTTTCTAAGAATAAAACGTCTGTAATCGCGTGTCATGACGATTTGAATGATTCAACTTTGAATGCTATGAATGTGAAATTTGTTTGTGTCAAATGTGGCAAGTGTGCTAATGCTAATCATTCTATGTGTGCTATGAAAAATGTCAAAGGCGTAAATACTAGAACTAAGAAGCAAGTTGCAATGCCTATTAGAGCTAGTAAACCCAAATGCAAAGTGAACCATTCTGGTGCAACCCCCACTAAGAAAAGTAATGCATCAGACTCCACCACTAAGAATCCTAGAAGCAAAATTAAGGAATTATATGAGTCTGCCAGTAAGTCTTGGAAATGGTGGTTTGCTAATCAATGTCCTCCCGGATATAAATGGATGCCTAAAGTTAGGACAGAACATGTGAAAACGAGTGTTAGTTTGCCTTTAAATGTTGATAAGGACACTAATGATTCTACTATCACAACTACTGTGGTATCCAATTTAGCAAATGCTCCATCGTGTTCTAACTCTTCTGCAGGTGATACAAATAATTCTCTTCATAATGGACTCCGGATGCACGAAGCACATGACGGGGAATCTCAAGCTTCTAATTAACTTCGTGGAGAAGTTCCTAGGTACGGTCCGATTCGGAAATGATCAATTTGCACCGATCCTAGGATATGGAGATTTGGTTCAGGGGAATATCACGATTAAAAGGGTATACTACGTCGAAGGGCTCAATCACAATCTTTTCTCGGTTGGTCAATTCTGTGATGCGGATTTGGAAGTTGCTTTCAGAAAGAAGACATGTTTTGTTCGTGATTATGATGGGAATGACTTACTTACCGGTACACGGGGTACTGATCTTTATACAATTTCACTTCAAGACACAACTTCATCAACTCCAATTTGCTTCATGGCTAAAGCTTCAACGACTCAGGCATGGTTATGGCATCAACGTCTTTCTCATCTCAACTTTGATACCATTAACTTGCTTTCCAAGAAAGATATTGTGAGAGGCCTTCCAAGCTTGAAATTCATCAAAGATCATCTTTGTTCTTCTTGTGAACTTTGTAAAGCTAAACGAAGTAGCTTCAAAACAAAGACCACACCAAGCTCTAAAGGACGGTTAGATCTTCTTCATATGGATCTATGTGGTCCCATGCGTGTTCAGAGTATCAATGGAAAGAAATATATTCTGGTAATTGTCGATGATTACTCAAGGTACACATGGACTCACTTCTTGAGGTCCAAAGATGAAACTCCCGATGTTCTCATCAGCTTCCTTAAATTGATACAACGTGGTCTTCAAGCTCAAGTTAAAGTGGTTCGTACTGACAGAGGTACAGAATTTTTGAATTCTAATCTGAGAAAGTATTTTGAAGCCGAAGGGATTGAACATGAAACATCTATTGCTCGAACACCCGAACAAAACGGCGTTGTTGAAAGACGAAACCGTACTTTGGTTGAAGCTGCTCGCACATTATTATCAGCTTCAAAACTTCCACTATACTTTTGGGCCGAAGCCGTGTCAACCGCATGCTACACACAAAACCGATCCTTAATTATCCCAAGACACGAAAAGACACCATATCACATAATTCATGATCGAAAACCCTCACTCAAACACCTTCATGTTTTTGGATGTACTTGTTACATTATACGAGATGGTGAAAATTTGGATAAGATGAAAGAAAAAGGTGATGCATGTATTCTTGTGGGATATGCAACTCAGTCTAAGGGATATAGAGTGTTCAACAAAAGAACAAAATTGATTGTCGAGACAATTCACATCCGATTTGATGAATCTCAAGAGATGGCACTTGAACAAAGCAGTTTAAGTCCCGATCCACAACGACAAACGACTTCCGTTCAAAACCGCACGGAACTCGGAACTCAAGACCACAGCAATGAACCGTCAAGTTCAACGCTGGTTCCAGAAAATGTTCCTAGAGCTGATATGACAGTCGATACGACAATTGAAGAGTTGGAAATGTTATATGGACCAATGTATGATGAATATTTCACGGGGGAGAAACAAGTTGTATCGAAGTCTTCCGCTGTCACTCATGATATGAATGATGATTCCGATCATCGTCAACAACCGGATACAACTTCATCTACTTCAACACGGGTTGCAGCAGATTTACCTCCTCATAATATTACTTCAACAATCGATCCTACAACATCCACAACTACTGTCATTGCTCCAGAGAACATAAATCAAGCAGACAATGCATTATCTGACGAAGACGAATTTATCAACCCATTCGGTACACCGGTACACGAAACTGGAGAGTCTTCTACTCGCCATGTTGATCCGTCAAATATGCATACGTTCTATCAACGACATCCTTCAACACATCATTGGACCCGAGATCATCCTTTGGTTCATGTAATTGGAAACCCTTCACAGCCCGTTCGTACAAGACGACAGCTTCACATCGATGGCGATGTTTGTATGTTCGCACTCGCCGTAAGTTCAGCCGAACCGAAAAACATCAAAGAAGCCTTGGATGATCATGCTTGGATTGAATCGATGACGGATGAAATTCAACAATTTGAAAGACTTAAAGTCTGGGAACTTGTTGACAGACCATACGATGTAAAACCATTAAATCTTCGATGGATCTGGAAAAACAAGATGGATGAAGAGAACACGATCATCAAGAATAAATCTAGGCTAGTGGCTAAAGGGTATGGACAGAAAGAGGGTATTGATTTTGAAGAATCATTTGCACCAGTAGCTCGAATGGAAGCGGTCAGAATTTTCCTTGCTTATGCTGCACATAAGGGATTCATCGTTTATCAAATGGACGTAAAGACGGCGTTTCTTAACGGTCCTTTGAAGGAAGAAGTTTATGTCACGCAGCCGGAAGGATTCGTCAATCCTCATTATCCTGACAAGGTGTATCGTCTCCACAAAGCACTATATGGACTCAAGCAAGCTCCAAGGGCGTGGTACGACGAGCTCTCGAAATTTCTGGTCTCCAAAGGTTTCTCAAAAGGTTCCATTGATCTAACTTTGTTCACTTACGAATATGGGGATGACATTCTGCTTGTGCAAATTTATGTTGATGACATTATTTTCGGGTCTACAAACCCAAAACTTTCAAAATGGTTTGAAAAAGTAATGCACAGCAGATTTGAAATGTCTATGATGGGCGAACTAAAATTCTTTCTCGGAATTCAAGTTCACCAATCCCCAAGTGGTATCTTCATTAACCAAGCTAAGTATTGTCAAGAGATAATAAAAAAGCATGGTATGACATCATGTGACCCCGTTGGGACACCATTATCAACCACATCCCTAGATGCTGATTTGGAGGGATTACCCATAGATCAAACGAGATATCGTTCCATGATCGGGTCCCTCATGTACTTGACAGCAAGCAGACCTGATATTCATCATGCTACGTGTTATTGTGCACGATATCAAGCACGACCCACTGAAAAGCACCTCAAGGAGGTTAAACGGATCTTTCGGTACCTTAAGAATACCATTCACATGGGACTCTGGTATCCGAGGGAAACCGGTTTCTTTCTAACGGCCTATTCAGATTCTGATCATGCAGGGTGTCTTGATACACGTAAAAGTACTTCTGGTGGTGCACAATTTCTAGGTCAAGACAAGCTTGTGGGATGGTCTTCCAAGAAGCAGGATTGCACATCACTTTCATCAGCCGAAGCGGAGTATGTGTCTCTATCTGCGTGTTGTGCTCAAGTTCTTTGGATAAGAACACAACTCACGGATTATGGCTTCCATTTTGATAAAGTACCTATGTACTGTGACTCAAAGTCGGCCATAGCCATCTCCTGCAATCCGGTTCAGCATTCCCGCACGAAGCACATTGATGTCAGATATCACTTCATTAAGGAACAAGTTGAAAAGGGTATTGTTGAATTATACTTTGTTGGAACTGATTACCAATTAGCTGACTTGTTTACAAAAGCTCTTTCGAAAGAGAGGTTTGCGTATCTAGTTAGGCAAATTGGTATGAGATGTTTGACTCCAGCAGAACTGGAGGTTCTGGCAAAGAAGCCTGCTTGATTCACCTATCAAACATCTACCTGTAAATATTAATCAAAAAGCAAAACACAAAATTAAAAAAAAAAAAATCTTTCAAAATCCAAAAATATTCTTCTCGACATGTCTTTCAGTATCGATAATATGGACGTGCCTAGAAATGTCGCTCAATAACGACACGGGTGTGTACATAAAGCTCGAATGAAAGTTGTAAATATTTTTCAAAACATGTCATTTCTTCTTTTAATAAAGGAAATTGTCTATTTTGGACAAATATTTCCAAACAACGGGTAGAGCAATCTATCACGGGTTGAGCTTGTCACAAAACATTCAACGTTTTGAGCTCAACACAATGGCTTGTAATCACTTTTAGATTGCAACCCGGATCTAAATTCACGGGGGAGTGTACGCTTTTGTACTCTTACCCTTAGCAAAAGAAGTTAAATCTTCTTACACTTGAGTGGATTCGTCAAGACATTCAAAGTCTATGAACTCAAGTTTATGCTTTAGAAAAACCTTTTCGTCAAAAAGAATTGATTTTTCAAAAAGCGTTGAACACAATTTTTTCAAGAATTTCTCAATGATATTCAAAATCTTTCAAAAATTGTGTGTTCAACAACTCCTATCCTCAAAAGTTTAATGTGGATCAAATCCTCGTAATGACAATTCCATTGGATCAATTTTTGAGGGGGAGCAATTTAACTTCATGCATAGATTGACACATCTTTCTCCCGAAGATTTTCAAGACTATTTTTCAAAATATATTTTAATCAAATTTGGTATCTCTAATATCAAAAGATTTTATATATTAGAGATAGGGGGAGAAAATGTGATTAAAATGTGATCATATATAAGACTCAAGCACTTTAACTCTTACCCACATGTGCGAAACACTTTCGATTATCGATGCACATGTGAAGGGGGAGCTTTTCTGAAACGACAAAACTAGCAAGGTGTTAAATGTTTTTCAAACACTTTGTTAGAATTTAAAGTGGTTTTCATGGTTACGATCAAATACCCACAACATCTTTAATTTCACGACGTTATTGGTGTCAAAAGGGTGGTTAGGTTTAAGTCCTATGATCCAACCAGAACCGGAGGGATCTTCCCAGGGACAATCCAATAGATTATTAGAAGTCCTTAGGAAAGATGGAGTAGAATGTGAACGTAGCTGAATGCCGACTAAGTACTGATGATAGCACTGGAACAATCACAACAAGGTGCTAGTAATGATGTCTTGGTAAGCATTGAAGGGGTTGAAGAATGAAAAAGAAATGTAAGGATAAAGGGTCTAAAGAAAGAAGCCCTCCATACAACTTAGGCAGAAACCGGGTCAACTCATCATGAAGACAAACTCATCATGGACCCAGTGATGTGAAGCACAACCCTTTCCTAGCTACTCAGGCTTCTCTCAAAAGAAGTTTGTTTTATTGTCACGGAGATCAACACGACTTCTATTGACTTTCTCACTCCGAGATAGTTGATATTGAATAGGTGGCATCTGCTCCAGCCTCCGACCACTAAAAGTGCACAAATCGAGTCTAGAGCCAAGAGATCAATCAAATCTCGTTAGGACACACGGATGAAGATCAAGAGAGTCCTACGCTATATCCTTGTGATATTGCTAGAACACTCAGAGTGATACTACTTAGTATTCACAATGATGAGTGGAAATCCTTCCAGTGTTAACATCAAACAGCACTGCGGTAGGTCATATGCAAGATTCTTTATGAATTGAACATATGTAAAACTGAAAAGCAACAGCGGTTTGATTCTGAATTGATTCAAACTCGTTTCAGGTTTCTACGCGATATCTTTATGGTCTTGCCAGAACATTCAGAGTGATATTTATTAATATTCACAGTGACGAATGGAAATCCTTCTAGCGTCAACATCAAACAGCGCTACGGTAGGTGACTTGTGAGATTCTTATGAATCAAACTTGTGTCAACTGGAAAGCAACAATGGTAAGATTCTTAATGAGTCAAACTTGTTCCAGGAATTTGAATTGACGACTTTAATCAAGCGGATATTTATCCAATTGATTCACTCTTTATGTTCGCAGTCTTGCTTTGAGACGGTCGAGTAAAGAGAATGGCTAGTACAGCCGCGAAACCCTGTCAAGGAGATTCTTAATTGAATCTACCTGATCACAGGTACGATATTTAATATCGTATAACGGTCTTCACCGACCGGAGGTAAAACGCTACCGATTTAGGACGAATGTCAAAGCCATTCAGTCCGTGTCTATGTTTTGTCTCGAGAAGGTGGTGTCACGGTGTACTCAGCAAAGTCAAAGATTCACAACCACATATTCATGCCCAAAGACTTATCCAACAATTGATAGTGTGAGCATGTGGATAAAGACACAAGATCACAAGATGGCAAAGACAAGTCAAGAATGATTTGATGATCTCAAGCTTAAAGACAAAGTCGAAAGACAACGACAAAGGCTCAAAGATCACAGCATGAAGAAACAAGGCTACGATTACACGTTCAAGACTCATTTATGACGAAATTCATATATCTCCATTGGAATCCAAATATCAAAGAGGAATGACCTCACATTGGGGGAGATTGTTAGCCTCAAAATATTGAGTCAAACAAGAATGTTCGGTCATAGGTTTCTATTGTATTATTTATTAGAACGTTGTAATAAGTAGTTATTTAGTCGTGATTCACGGGCTTGGATTTAAACTAATGAAAGTCCAAAATACAAGCCCGGCCCAATATATAGTCCATTAAAGCCCGCATGTGGGTGGACTATATATACTACCCTCCTAGCATGTTAGGAGGGTGGATGGTCATTTGTATTTCTCACTTTTCTTAATCTAATCTCACCTAGTTCACACACTTCTCTCTCTTTTCTCTCTCTAGTTTCTCTCTCTAAAATTCATCTCATTTCTTCCTTTCTTTCTTAATAATTCGTCTTTTATCATTTATATTTAGGGACAACAAATAATGATGATATTTGGTGGTGTTCAGTTTCGGATTTGATCACAAGGGGGTTCAGCACCACCCTTCGGCTCAACGGAATCATCACAAGGTTATTCTTCTTTTTAATTTTTTTATTAAGTTTTAATTTAGATTAATATTAATCTGCTTATTTTGGTTTACTGTTTATCTAGTAATCTGCTTGCTTTGTTAGCTTATTTGGTATTATCACTGTTTGGATTTAGTATTTCTTCGTCTGGTTATTTTTAGTTTTATATTAATTGATCTGTTTTGGTTTATTTAGTTTGTTAGGATCTGCGTATTTTGTTACTGTTTTGAAGCTATTTAGATCTGTTGCGTTTGATTTGTTTTGAGTTTGATATTGTTAGGATTTGCTTAATATATTTAGTTGTGTTTAAGTTTTTTTATAGATTTTGGATTTTTGCTTATTAGCTTATTATCTTTTGTTTAACTGCTTATTTAGTTTTCATTATATAGATTAAGTTTAGATTAGTTTTTTTTTAGTTTAGTTTAACTGTTTTTTTATATTGCTTATTAGATTGAGTAGTTATTCTGATTTTGATTTGCTTATCTTTTCGATTGCTTATTATCTGCTTATTATCATAATCTGCATTCTTGGCTTATGTCATTTTATAGCTATTTCAGTTTTGCTTATTAGTATATTTAGCTTATTTGGTTACGTCTGCTTACTTGCTTATTTGTCTCAGCTTTTATGCTTTATTTTGGTTCTCTTTTATTGTTGATATCTGCTGGTATAATTCAACAGACCCAATTGGTCTGTGGTTTAAGCTGTTGGTTAACAATACTGTCCAAAAAAATCCAAAAATAATATATTAGCAAAAAGGGTATAGTGGGACTCGAACCCCTGACCCCCAGCTTAGCAACCCAACGCTCTACCAGTTAGTCTAGGACTTCATTTGTGTTTGTTTACTATATTAGTCATTAATATAGGTTAATTAGCTGTCAATTTTTAAGTTAGTTTAATTAAATGTTTTAGTTTTATAAATTTAAATTTAAAAAGTTTTATATAAATTTCGTTTTATTAAGTTTTTAAAAATATAAAAAGAAAAAAAAGTAATTTCATTATTTTATAAATGTTAATTGTGTTTTTTAAAAGTTAGTTTAAGTTTTCAATTAATATAGTTTGTTTAAAAATAGTTTAAAATTAGCTTTCATTTAATTAGATTTAAGTTTTATTAAAAGTTAAAATAGTTTTCAAAATTGTTTAAAATAGTTTAAATAGTTAATTAAATTAGTTTTTAATTAAATAGTTTTTAGTTTTAAAAATCAAAAAGTTTTATTTACCAAAAACAAATATATCCATGTTAATTTGAGATCAATTTCGAGTCGAGTCGAGGAAACGAACATTAATTGCTTAAATTGGATTGAAAAACCCTTATATTAAAATGACGTCGCTGCTGCTTCGCACGTTACGATTGACGATTTCGTGAGACGTTTGGATTTTGGGATCCGTTCATTTTGAACGTTAATTTTCTTGCAACAAAAAATAAAAAACACAAAAAAATCAAAAATTTAAAAATACAAAAAATTAAAAAAATCACAAAAAGCAAATTCTTTCCTAAGATTTGCAACAAAAAAATTAAAAAAATCAAAAAGTAATACTTTTTCCTAAAAGTATTACACCAAAAATATTACGTATTAGTGTTATTTTTTAGTTCGATTTCTTTCGACTTTTCTTGTGAATATATATTTTTCCTAAAAAATACAAAAAGATTTTTCTTTTATTATATTATATTACGTAGCACAATAATTTACCTACTTTTCAAATAAGGCCTTAGTTGGGATTTTATCACCTAACTATTGTATTCACATCCTAAACGAAATAAAAAGGCAAAATAGATAAATACTAGTAATACGTTTGAACTCAAAATATACAAACTATAAGGTGGGTATAAGGCGACGCGCTATAAAAGGCCGTCTAAGGAAAAAGGTTTTTAAGTGCTTTGTGCCACCTCGTTTCCCCGCTTGCTTGTGCGTATATTGAGAGGGACGACCGATTATTGGTTTGCCAACTCAAAATTAGTATTAAGTATATACTTTTGTAACTTTTTCATATTGCACCTCGAGAGAGAAAATCCTTTTCCTCTCAAAGTCGACCGAGGTCACCTACCTCATTCCAAAGTTTTAATTGTATGTGCACTCGTGCGCGTATATACATACCGATTGGTGTACCAAATTCTTCCAATTCTTCCAAAAAGAAGAAAAAGAAGAAAAGAAAAAAGACCGTCATTCAAGCCGATCCCGAGAATCGAGCTTTCGACAATACGATGGCAACGTATAATCAACCAATGATTGAGATTCTCCAATCTCACATTGAAGGAAACGATGACGCGATTGTGGTGCCGGATATTGGAGCAAATCATTTTGAACTTAAAACGGGTTTTATTCAAATGGTTTCCGCTACACCATTTTTAGGCCGTACTAATGATGATCCACACGCTCCTTTTTAAACGTTTCATACAATTAGCCAACACCGTCAAATACAATGGGGTGCCACAAGAGGCCATTCGTTTACAACTCTTTCCTTTTTCCCTCGAGGGACAAGCCCGGATTTGGCTTGATAAGGAACCACCCCAAAGTATCACTACATGGATTGATTTAGAGACCAAGTTCATTAACTACTTTTTTACACCATCACGGACCACCGCTTTAAGGAATGAAATCATCACCTTTGAACAAAAATATGGGGAAACGTTTAGTGAGTCTTGGGATCGATTTAAAGACCTTTTGAGAAAATGTCCACAACACGGTTTCACTAAAGTGCATCAAATAAATACGTTTCACAATGGTTTAACTCTAAATGACCAAGACTCACTTAATAGTGCCGCGGGGGGCAATATTCTTGTGAAATCAATGAACGAGGCTTGGGCTATAATTGAAAACAAGGCTAAAGTACAAAGCAAGAGTGTTAGGGCCACTATGGCAAGTGCTAGTTCTAGTGAGAACGACAAGAGAATCGATAAACTTACTTCACTTATTGAATCAATTACTTTAAAAACCCAAGCCCTCAATGGTCAAGTTAATGCCTTGAAAGAAACTAGTGAAACGTGTGAGACTTGTGTCGGACCACATTCATATTTCAATTGTGACAAGGTTTACAATCAACAACAAGTTTGTGCTTTTAATGCTAATGAAAGGGTTCCATTTAAACCAAATGTTGATGTTAACAATTTGTCTTATAAGAGTACTAATTATTTAGCTCCCCTGGGTTTTGTAGCACCACAAAGACCACCCCCACCCGCCCAAAATACCCAAAACCAAAATAGGAACCAAGGTCCTCAAATGGGTAATTTTCAATGAAATGCAAATCAAGGAATTTTAATGGTCAAAATCAAGGGTTTCAAAATAATAACCAAGGTTTTTATAATAATAACGGTTTTCAACCTCAATATCAAAACCAAGGTTTTCCTAATCAAAGTTTTCCTAATCAAGGATTTAATCAAATGAACATGCATAATCCTCAAATGGACTTGGTTCTCCAAAAATTTGACCGACCATGAGCGAATTATGAAACAAATGCAAGAATCGACCGATAAGACATTTTTGACAATGATTCAAGCCCTTAGACCCCAAGGAGCCTTACCATCCAATACCGAGATTAACCCTCGTGATAATGTGAGTGCTATCACTACTCCAAGTGGAGCCACTTTAGTGGGACCTTCCATCTCTTCGCCCATAAAGGAGAGACAAGGCCCAGAGGTCATAATGAGTAATCCTACTCCCCCTTCGGTGATTCCTCCCACTACCACTCCTAGTACTAGTTCTCCATTGCCGAAAGAGCCTATCCCTACGGTTGTTCAAGAAGCGAGTCCTTCTCCTTCTCAACCTTCAAAGTCTAAACCCAATGTCCCTTATCCATCTAGGTTAGACAAGGCTAAAGTGCTCACCAAAGATGACGTTCATGTCTCTAACTTTTTGAAAATGATTTCCGATGTGAATGTTAACATAAGCCTTATTGAAGCACTTGCTCAAATGACAAAATTTGTCAAAATGTTTAAAGATTTGCTTAATAAGAAAGAAAAAATGGTTGAGCTCGAGAACACCCGTTTAAATGAGAATTGTTCCGCGATTCTTCTCAAAGAGCTTCCCGAAAATCTAGGAGATCCCGGACGATTCGTGTTACCTTGCTCGTTTCCTCAAATCGATGATTGTATGGCTTTAGCGGATCTCGGTGCTAGCATCAATCTTATGCCACTCTCAGTTTGGAAACAATTATCATTACCCGACCTTGTACCGACTCGCATGACTCTCGAGTTAGCTAATCGAACTCTCGCATACCCCGTTGGCATTGCCAAAGATGTTTTTGTTCGAGTTGGTACATTTACTTTACCCGTGGACTTTGTCGTCGTCGACTATGAGATGGATCCTCGTATTCCGTTAATACTTAGTAGACCATTCTTACGATCCGGACGAGCCTTAGTTGATGTGGCCGAAGGGGAGTTAATTCTTAGGGTTAGGGATGAACAACAAGTTTTTAAAATGGGAAAAATCACAACAAAATCAAATGGAAAAGAGTCGGTCAATATGATTGATGTTCTTAATTATGATAATGACGAGATTTTTATTAATCCTTTTGGAATTGAAAAGTCTAATCAAAATGATTTTGTGATAAATTCATCCCTTCCCTTAGAGCCTCAAAATTTTGATACTCCCATTTATGACACCTATAGTGATGACACTTCTTCAAGTGATCACACTATCTTCGGTTTAGACGACCCGTCTTTTGACCCACCCACTTTTGACCCACCCATTTTTGATCAACCAATCTTTGATACCTACGATAATGACACTTCTATAAGTGATCTCATTAACTTTGATGACCCACCCCATGATCTTAATGCACTTCATATCTCTATGAGTGATTCCTCCATGGAGACTCCTTTTGACTTTTATACCCTAATTTTAGAAGTCATGACTTTTAAGGAGGATCCTCCACTCTTAGAGATTATTCCGACTTTAGAGGTTATTCCATTTGAGGAGGATTTAGATATCTTTCTAAATACCTATTTTCCACAAGAGGAAGAGTTTTCCTATGACTCCGACGATACTTATGTTTTCACATCAAGTTTTGGAAGAGGACGACTTTCCCACTTTGGATTTTGATGATATTTTGAGCTTAAATGTCAACACCTCTTGCTATTTTCCCATTAAGGAACCGGTGTTTGATCCCGGAATAGAGACTTTTGTGCTTTCATTGTCTTATCACCATAACACCTTTCCTTGTAAGAAACTTTTGCCTAAGGATACCCCACTTTTCTTTGACTTGCATGATTTTACCACCTTGGGGTTTATTTCCTTTTGTGATGGAAATTATGTGTTTGACCCGGGTGGATTTTCATGGGGTATGCCTTATATGACTTTGTTTCACCTTTATAGTGGAGAGATTTTCCTCCCTTGGAAATCTCGGTTTCCTTGATTTTCCCATTTGAATGATGACATTCGGGAAATCGAGTTGAGCTAGAGACTCGTGATGATAAATCAAGCATCGTATAACTAGGTTAGATTTTTACCTTTAACATCCTTTCCACCCTTTTTCACCAATAAGTGTAGGGGGGAGACAAGTAGGTTGTTTGTGTTGTGATGATTGTGTGTAGGGACATGTGCTTAATGATCCACTTTTGGTATTTTTGACGCAACCCATGTTCCCGTGTACCCGGCTCCTTTGATAAGTTTTTGCTATTGTGATTCAATCTTGTATATAAATAAGACGAATAAATGTAATCACTTTAGTTATCCCTTCCTTAGCTCGATTTTAAACAACGTACTCAATGTCCTAAGTGTAGGGGAGTTTATTCTCCCACATGCTTAAACATTGAGGACAATGTTTATATTCAGTGTAGGGGGATTTCTATCGAAATTTTAGTGGGCTTTTCCATGAATTTGACCCTATTTAACCGGAAAATTTAAAAAAAAATTTCAACGTTTTTCAAATTTTTGATCTATTTTGGCCTAGTAGTATTTTCATTTATTTCCTTTTGTCATCGCATCTTATTTATATTTTCCATTTCAAGAATAAAGTCAAAAATAAATAAATAAATAAAATGGTTTTAACAAGCTTAGATGTCTTTGATATTTTAGGCCCGTCATGAATATTTTGACTCAACCCAATGTTTACTTATCCAAGTTTTCTCTAGCTAGTATCCTTAACCATATGGACCTTAATTGGTTTATTAGGCTAAGCATCCACGAGTCTCATTCCTTGAGATTTTAAATTGTGGAGAACGAGAGATGATAGAGTTGATAATAAGTTTAAGGGTTAATTCTTATTTATATGAGTTTTTGTGGCTCTTTCTTCCCGCTTGTATATTTAATTGCTTAATAAATGAGGATTTTTGCGGTGTAGATTCGATATCTTAACTATTAGCCAAATCTTTATTCTCCTTGTAATTAAAGCATGAACACATTGAGGGTGCCAGCGTTATGGACTTCCGACTAAGGTGGCTCATAACCACTAAGTAGGAGGTATTCAGACCATGGGACCGCGGAATTTGGCCTACTATTGATATCATAAATAAAGAAAGAATAATATTAAAACATGACCTCAAGGAGCCTTAGGGTGTGGGGCATATAGCACGAACCTTGTCATTAGAGCCTTAGGGTGTATGGCATGGTAAGTGTTGAATAAAAATTGATCAAAAATCAATTCCCTCGTTTATCGTTCAAGGAGCCTTAGGGTGTGGACAATAGACGGGGAGCATTTTTACATCTTAAAGAGCCTAAGGGTATATGATATGAACTTGCTAAACTCCACATAAAGTCTACATGACTTTGGAGGAATAATTAATAAGTAGTACTATTGGCCAAATTTTGGGTCCGGGAATTTATTCCCCAAATCGTGTTAAATCATCCTTGATATGGGCTTACTTTAGTGACAACGTTTTTGAGGACGAGGTTAGGTTTTGAGTGTCGAGTTTGCACCGTTTGGCCTTCATTTTTGGACTAATAATTATCAAATAAGTCAAATGAGCCTACGGGTGAATGACAATCAATAAAATCTAGAGATACAATATAGGAATTGGAGAAAGAGTACTACACAATTGTCTTATATAAGTGGTTTTAACTTGAGGACTTATGGAAAACAATGATCTCGTTTTTAAGCTTGGTATGGGGAACGTGAAACTTGAGGGTGATTAATATTCATAACACTAAAGCCCTAATCTAAGTCTTAGATTTCCTTACAAGTTTCTTTCATCAAATAATTTCCAAGTTAAATTGTTATAACCTTTGTCTCTTTTAAGTTTTTATCTTTTCATCGTAGTAGTAATAGTGTATCTTAATAAAGGCCGAGATGGATTAATTATGAGAAAAATGTAACTTTATGCTTTAAAATAATGCATTGCATGGGGTCATTGCAATGGTCAAGTGTAGGGGATTTAATAAGTGTGTAAACACTTATCCTTTTGCCACTAAAATCAAGGAAAAACAAGACCTAATCATGTGTTTTATATAATAAATTTCGGAATTACGCGTGGTTTTGTGTTTTTGTGTTAAAATAGGTACAAATGATCAAAAGGAAAGAAAACACGGGATTTCACGGTCAAATGCTGAAGAAAAGTCCAAGAAGAGACGAAGACAAAGTCAAAAGACCAAAAGTGTGCCAAAGATCACGAAACCCGGCAAAATCGATACGATTTTGAAGAGAAGACCAAAATGCCAAGGATCAAGTCGTTTTATTCGAGGATTTAATTTATCAAAGTTATTGGGCCAAGTGGGTCCCACATTTGGGTAAATGGGCCCAAAAGCCCATGGTTAACTTATGACAGATCAAAAAGGCCCAGCAAAAGCCCATGTACAAATTTAAGACGGATGAAAAGAATCAATTGGGCCAAGCCCAAATTACTTACAAATAATTAAAAAACGGAAGAAGTAATGATTTTGGGCCAAGCCCAAATTATCAAATTAAATGGGACGGTGAAAAAGATGAGGTCAAAAAGTCCTCCCTGGTCAACTTTTCACACACGAATAAACAATCACTCACCAAACCCCACACACGTTTTTCTTAATAAATCATTTACCCACAACTTGACGTTACAAACTATGAAACACTTTTTTCACTTTCCCTCACCCACTCCATCTCTCTCTCAAAAATAAAACGCAGCAACCAATTTTTTACCCCCAAACCCTAAATCACCTTGATCAAAAAATTTTACCAATCAAGAATTAGCGCTTTTACTCTAAGTGTGTAATTCACACACTTGGGGATTAAATCCCCAAGTTTTTCGGAGCAATCACTCATGGTGGTCCTCAATTTAATCTGACGTGGCCTAATCCGTTGGTTTTGATTGTTTAAACCAAATCACCATCCCAATCCCTCCAATAAACTTGCTCCACATCACCCATAAACAAACACAAGAAGCACACTACCCATCCACGATGGCAATCCGTGTGATGGGTAGTGATTTTCCACCTTTAGATGAAGAAAGAGAAGAAAGAGAAGAAAGAGAAGAAAGAAATGAAGGGTTGAACGGTCCTGATTTGAAGCCGTGGGCCCCAAGATCATGAAGAGGGTTTCCAGGGGTTTGCCTATAAAAACCCCCTTCATGTGTAATTTAAAAGTGCACTTTTTATTATTTTTTTTAATTTATGAATATTAGTTCTTTAGGTTTGATGTAATTTTAATTTTCTAGTATTGTATTAAATTTCTTTTTATTAATGAAAAGTTTATTTTTAATTAATTCGTCTCTCATTTACTTTTCTGTCAAATTTACTTATAATCTTTAATCTGTTTTTTATCACTGTTTGTTATTATTATTATTAATATAATTGAAAATAAAATAATAAATAAATAAATAGAAAGTGCAATATAAAATTTTCCCCACTGGGAGATTTATTAAGTTATTGTCCAAAATCTGTTCGTTTGGTCTACTGTTTGGTTTGAGATAATAATGATGATATTTGGTGGTGTTCGGTTTCGGATTTGATCACAAGGGGGTTCAGCACCACCCTTCGGCTCAACGGAATCATCACAAGGTTCTTCTTCTTTTTTTAAATTTTTTATTAAGTTTTAATTTAGATTAATATTAATCTGCTTATTTTGGTTTACTGTTTATCTAGTAATTTGCTTGCTTTGTTAGCTTATTTGGTATTATCACTGTTTGGAATTAGTATTTCTTCGTCTGGTTATTTTTAGTTTTATATTAATTGATCTGTTTTGGTTTATTTAGTTTGTTAGGATCTGCGTATTTTGTTACTGTTTCGAAGCTATTTAGATCTGATGCGTTTGATTTGTTTTGAGTTTGATATTGTTAGGATTTGCTTAATATATTTAGTTGTGTTTAAGTTTTTTTATAGATTTTGGATTTTATTTGCTTATTAGCTTATTATCTTTTGTTTAACTGCTTATTTAGTTTTGATTATTTAGATTAAGTTTAGATTAGTTTTTTTTTTAGTTTGGTTTAACTGTTTTTTTATATTGCTTATTAGATTGAGTAGTTATTCTGATTTTGATTTTCTTATCTTTTCGATTTCTTATTATCTGCTTATTATCATAATCTGCATTCTTAGCTTATGTCGTTTTATAGCTATTTCAGTTTTGCTTATTAGTATATTTAGCTTATTTGGTTTCGTCTGCTTACTTGCTTAATTGTCTCAGTTTTTATGCTTTATTTTGGTTCTCTTTTATTGCTGATATCTGTTGGTATAATTCAACAGACCCAATTGGTCTGTGGTTTAAGCTGTTGGTTAACAATACTGTCCAAAAAATCCAAAAATAATTTATTAGCGAAAAGGGTATAGTGGGACTCGAACCCCTGACCCCCAGCTTAGCAACCCAACGCTCTACCAGTTAGTCTAGGACTTCATTTGTGTTTGTTTACTCTATTAGTCATTAATATAGGTTAATTAGCTGTCAGTTTTTAAATTAGTTTATTAATTGTTTTAGTTTTATAAATTTAAATTTAAAAAGTTTTATATAAATTTCGTTTTATTAAGTTTTTAAAAATATAAAAAGAAAAAAAAATAATTTCATTATTTTATAAATTTTAATTGTGTTTTTTAAAAGTTAGTTTAAGTTTTCAATTAATATAGTTTGTTTAAAAATAGTTTAAAATTAGTTTTCATTTAATTAGATTTAAGTTTTATTAAAAGTTAAAATAGTTTTCAAAATTGTTTAAAATAGTTTAAATAGTTAATTAAATTAGTTTTTAATTAAATAATTTTTAGTTTTAAAAATCAAAAAGTTTTATTTACCAAAAACAAATATATCCACGTTAATTTGAGATCAATTTCGAGTCGAGTCGAGGAAACAAACATTAATTGCTTAAATTGGATTGAAAAACCCTTATATTAAGCCTTCAAAATGCACGCAAGAAATTAAATATAAGATTCTGGAAACTTTTACTCAGGTTAACATTTATATACAGTATAGGTCCACCGCTTTGATCCTATACATTTTAGCCATAGTGTTTACATTTATAAACTCTGTGCAACATGAAAATGCCCATATACTTTCAGAAGCAGGAAGTAATCAACAAGACTAGTTGCTTTTACGACATCGTTTCTAAGCGGCCCACTTCTTCGCTTCAGCTTGGGGTTCTGAGGTTCGGCCCACTTCTTGGGACACTTTTAATTTCTCATATTTTAATTTCCAGGATGGCCGTATAGATTACGGTGACATTGTTGGGATAACGCAGAAGGGAACGGCTCCTGTGGCAAGGAATCAAACAAAAAATAGCTTTATCATTGGGTTAAGGTAATTGTCTGATTTATGATTTCAAGTATCCAAATTGTTACACTATGAAATATGGTAATTTTCAGTAGAAAGCTTACACATTCAAAACTTGCTCTTTATGAACTTAGACGTCACGAAATTAAGCTTTCAAACACGGACCAGAAACATATGCATATATCCATCTCATAAGATCAAATATTCTACTGCCCGATTAAACACGTAACATGGTCACGTAAAGTTGACCAATTAATACCTATTCACCCGCTATAGTGATCCAAATGACGCATATGACACCATGTAGCTACATTTTTCATGCAATGGTCAGGTAAACTAAAGTACCCATTAATGAAAGAATGATGCTTTAAAAATATCATATAGAAATTTTGAACAAGAATTGTATGATGAAAATAATGTATTGCTTGAATATTTTAATTTATTTACGTTTGTGTAGCGCATAATGAAGAAAAGTTCTGTTACCGTGATCAAGGAGGTGTCGTGTGTTTGAAAAAAACAGCACCTCGATGTAAGTGTACCAATCATTTTCTGGATAATTACATCATTTTTTTTATATATTTTTTATTGGCACTAAGTTCTTTGGCAGATTCAATAAAAAAATGGTAATTTCACTTGATCCTAAAGTGTGATTTATTTTTGGTGTTACCGTAGAAATACACGATATAGATTTTTAAGTCAATTGTCATTTTAATCCAACAAATTCGTGGCTGGTGAGCTTTACAAGATAATGGATTACAAGCAAAACATTCATGTTGATAGCATATGTATTTAGAAAATGCCTTTCATGAAGGGCCTAATTATTCAGTAATAATATCTTCTATTTTCTTATGTTTTTATTTGATGATATAAAGGAGGTGTTATAGTTGTAAATGTGTGTTTTATAAAAAAATGTTAAAATGTTATTTTTCTGACCCAACAGAAATTTGAAGTTGATGCTTTGGAGAAGTTTATTCAAGACTCTAGCATTCCTCTGGTGACACGACTAAGGCCCAACAAACCAACCAATCCTAATCAAGTACTTTGAAAGTCCCCGCGCAAAGGTATTTTTCTTACTTCACGACAACCATTTTCATGTAGATGTACGTTTGACCAGATTACATTAATAATGACTTTTACTATTATTTCAAGCTTTATAAAATTCGGAGATGATTTTGTTATATAGGACTGGTCAGCGAGTCTAGAGTTCCAAAAATGTTGCTTTACTTGTGGACCATTAATGGGATAATGGTTACATTTTTGTCCAAGTATTCATTTTGAATTTTGTTAAAGTAACCTGCTACCTTTATAGGGGTGTTTCTTGAACGATATCTAATTTTTGTAGAACATTCAGCAGGCCCAAAGAGAAGTAGAGGACACTTCTATTCATAACAAAAGGCCTAATTGTATTTGCTAGCTGAATTTGGTAAAAGTACGTAGTATAATTGGTGAATCATACCATCGTTGGTAATCTTTATCAAAATAGGCTGATGGTCATATGAATCCAAACTGAACAATTTGGTCTTATAGTTAGTGATCAGGATAGCCGATATAAGCAGGTTAATATGCAATACCAAACACACTTATTTTTTTAAGCCCTAATATATGCTAATCTTTTTTGCAGCCAAACCTTGAAGTGAGACCACATTCTTGCAGACTAACTGATAAGTAAGCTACTCCCATTATCTAAGCCTTTTACAGTTTGGTGTTTTCAAACTTATTACTACTTTTAATATAGTTTTAAATATAAAAAGAGAGTTCGAGCACTACAACATGGCGGCTGGTGTATTATCTTACTGGAACCAAAGAAAAGGTTCTTAAACAATGAAGTATAATCTAATTAACATGGTGGACCATTTTTTATCAGTTATGTATAGTTCACCCGTCGTTCCAGCTATAATCACAGAGACAACCAAACCTTTGGAATAATCGACCCCGTCGGTAATTGCAGTCTTGCACAACTAGAGAAAACTGAAACATCGGAGCAGTCACCTGTTCCGGAATCTAATATGCAGACAGTTGAAGCGTCACCACCTCAGGTTACAGACCCATCACAGACAGATGAAAATGTTGAGCATGCAGCATCACCTAAGGCTACAAACACATTCAAAACTAAACCCTCAGATGAGTCCATATCACCACATGTTACAGACACACAGACAACAACCTCTGAGCAGTCAATCGTTCCCGCATTGGAAAGCCCAAAGACAACTGAGACTTTGGAACACTATAGGTTTCTTTTAGCTTACGCAGTACTAACGTTGAGGTGCTTAAATCTGACTATATTTATGTGGATTAAATATAGGTTTTTTTTGCCAAGATCATAGTTTTTACAGACCTGTGGACATATTGGAGTTGGTGAACAATTTAGGATAAAAACTAAAATAGATCGAAGGTAGTTTCTTTATATGTATTCGTCAAATATCTAAGAATACTGGTTGGGAAAAACATGAATAGATCGGATATAACATCACTTGTGGACACACAACATAATCTATGCCAACAATCTCATTTAAACCATGTAAAGGTACATATCTTTCACGTCGTTCTACCATTTGATACTTGGATATCTTAGAATTCTCGACTTTGGATCTATTGAGTTTTCTTACATGAAGTAGTTTCACAAAACCATGAGAAATGTTACACATTCTGTCATGTTTTGCAGGCAATCAATATAAAAGTATATGTGTAGTTTTTTTTATATCAGTGGCAGTTCATGGGTTAATAAGAGAAGATGGCAAGAAAAACTGGTTGGAAGAACACTTAAAATAAGAAAAGCGTGGATTACTTTTATAACTTATGTGAAGCCAAAGAAGATAGTACAAATATAGCATACGACTCAAAGCATTATGGTGTAGTCCCTGTTACTGTTATTGTTACTTTTAAAAATTACTTGAACGGTTTTGTTTAGAGCTGTATAAATAGTAAAACATGAAAGATTATATGAATATATATAGTGAGTATTTATAAGATGATGAACACGTAACGAAGGTTTAAATTGTGTTAGTTATGTTGTTTTTTTGCTGGTGTTATTGGTATTTGCCAAATACTACAACTCATTTTGTTAGCTGATTATGTAACTCTTAGGGGCCATTTTACTGAAAACCTAAACTAATCAAAAGTCGCCAAGTACTCAAACATATTATTGATTGTCACAAGACACAGCCTACTTTGCTGGCCGGTTATCCTAATATATAGGGTAATTTTACATGTAAATCCTTGACCGAATTTGCTAAATATGCAACAGTCATTTATTATTATTTAGTGTTTGACACGGAATAGCAGAAGCCTCAACCAACTTAAACACAGTCTATTACATCAGGTTTAATTTTATTATCTAAAGCAACTTAAACGCAGTCTATCACATCAGTTCCTTGTTCTGATTATTAAATGTTTTAGGGGCCACTTTCAAGCTATAAACACTAACGAACATCCAAAAAACATAACTAATCGATCAAGGCATCACCTGGACTATGCTTAACACCCTTATTCCCCGCCTCCTGTCATTTATTCGCTTTCAATATGCGATTCCATCTCAAAAACTCCTCATCATATACTTTATCCTCACTAACCGAAATCGGCACCTATTGGTTTACCACATTGTCATTCTCCTTATACGAACACATCGGTTCAAGACTTTAGTAAGTTTTGCAGATTATATCGGACCCATACGAATGGTTGGTGGTATTTATTTGTATCTTGATGGGGTAGTAAGGAAGTTACTTTTTTGGGCTTATGGGGTTGCTTAGTTGAGCTCATACCTATTTTATAAATCTAAATATCTCTTAAGTGATCTCATTAACTTTGATGACCCACCCCATGATCTTAATGCACTTCATATCTCTATGAGTGATTCCTCCATGGAGACTCCTTTTGACTTTTATACCCCAATTTTAGAAGTCATGACTTTTAAGGAGGATCCTCCACTCTTAGAGATTATTCTGACTTTAGAGGTTATTCCATTTGAGGAGGATTTAGATATCTTTCTAAATACCTATTTTCCACAAGAGGAAGAGTTTTCCTATGACTCCGACGATACTTATGTTTTCACATCAAGTTTGGAAGAGGACGACTTTCCCACTTTGGATTTTGATGATATTTTGAGCTTAAATGTCAACACCTCTTGCTATTTTCCCATTAAGGAACCGGTGTTTGATCCCGAAATAGAGACTTTTGTGCTTTCATTATCTTATCACCATAACACCTTTCCTTGTAAGATACTTTTGCCTAAGGATACCTCACTTTTCTTTGACTTGCATGATTTTACCACCTTGGGGTTTATTTCCTTTTGTGATGGAAATTATGTGTTTGACCCGGGTGGATTTTCATGGGGTATGCCTTATATGACTTTGTTTCACCTTTATAGTGGAGAGATTTTCCTCCCTTGGAAATCTCGGTTTTTCCTTGATTTTCCCATTTGAATGATGACATTCGGGAAATCGAGTTGAGCTAGAGACTCGTGATGATAAATCAAGCATCGTATAACTAGGTTAGATTTTTACCTTTACCATCCTTTCCACCCTTTTTCACCAATAAGTGTAGGGGGGAGACAAGTAGGTTGTTTGTGTTGTGATGATTGTGTGTAGGGACATGTGCTTAATGATCCACTTTTGGTATTTTTGACGCAACCCGTGTTCCCGTGTACCCGGTTCCTTTTTTTGATAAGTTTTTGCTATTGTGATTCAATCTTGTATATAAATAAGACGAATAAATGTAATCACTTTAGTTATCCCTTCCTTAGCTCGATTTTAAACAACGTACTCAATGTCTTAAGTGTAGGGGAGTTTATTCTCCCACATGCTTAAACATTGAGGACAATGTTTATATTAAGTGTAGGGGGGATTTCTATCGAAATTTTAGTGGGTTTTTCCATGAATTTGACCCTATTTAACCGGAAAATTAAAAAAAAAATTTCAACGTTTTTCAAATTTTTGATCTATTTTGGCCTAGTAGTATTTTCATTTATTTCCTTTTGTCATCGCATCTTATTTATATTTTCCATTTCAAGAATAAAGTCAAAAATAAATAAATAAATAAAATGGTTTTAACAAGCTTAGATGTCTTTGATATTTTAGGCCCGTCATGAATATTTTGACTCAACCCAATGTTTACTTATCCAAGTTTACTCTAGCTAGTATCCTTAACCATATGGACCTTAATTGGTTTATTAGGCTAAGCATCCACGAGTCTCATTCCTTGAGATTTTAAATTGTGGAGAACGAGAGATGATAGAGTTGATAATAAGTTTAAGGGTTAATTCTTATTTATATGAGTTTTTGTGGCTCTTTCTTCCCGCTTGTATATTTAATTGCTTAATAAATGAGGATTTTTGCGGTGTAGATTCGATATCTTAACTATTAGCCAAATCTTTATTCTCCTTGTAATTAAAGCATGAACACATTGAGGGTGCCAGCGTTATGGACTTCCGACTAAGGTGGCTCATAACCACTAAGTAGGAGGTATTCAGACCATGGGACCGCGAAATTTGGCCTACTATTGATATCATAAATAAAGAAAGAATAATATTAAAACATGACCTCAAGGAGCCTTAGGGTGTGGGGCATGTAGCACGAACCTTGTCATTAGAGCCTTAGGGTGTATGGCATGGTAAGTGTTGAATAAAAATTGATCAAAAATCAATTCCCTCGTTTATCGTTCAAGGAGCCTTAGGGTGTGGACAATAGACGGGGAGCATTTTTACATCTTAAAGAGCCTAAGGGTATATGATGTGAACGTGCTAAACTCCACATAAAGTCTACATGACTTTGGAGGAATAATTAATAAGTAGTACTATTGGCCAAATTTTGGGTCCGGGAATTTATTCCCCAAATCGTGTTAAATCATCCTTGATATGGGCTTACTTTAGTGACAACGTTTTTGAGGACGAGGTTAGGTTTTGAGTGTCGGGTTTGCACCGTTTGGCCTTCATTTTTGGACTAATAATTATCAAATAAGTCAAATGAGCCTACGGGTGAATGACAATCAATAAAATCTAGAGATACAATATAGGAATTGGAGAAAGAGTACTACACAATTGTCTTATATAAGTGGTTTTAACTTGAGGACTTATGGAAAACAATGATCTCGTTTTTAAGCTTGGTATGGGGAACGTGAAACTTGAGGGTGATTAATATTCATAACACTAAAGCTCTAATCTAAGTCTTAGATTTCCTTACAAGTTTCTTTCATCAAATAATTTCCAAGTTAAATTGTTATAACCTTTGTCTCTTTTAAGTTTTTATCTTTTCATCGTAGTAGTAATAGTGTATCTTAATAAAGGCCGAGATGGATTAATTATGAGAAAAATGTAACTTTATGCTTTAAAATAATGCATTGCATGGGGTCATTGCAATGGTCAAGTGTAGGGGATTTAATAAGTGTGTAAACACTTATCCTTTTGCCACTAAAATCAAGGAAAAACAAGACCTAATCATGTGTTTTATATAATAAATTTCGGAATTACGCGTGGTTTTGTGTTTTTGTGTTAAAATAGGTACAAATGATCAAAAGGAAAGAAAACACGGGATTTCACAGTCAAATGCTGAAGAAAAGTCCAAGAAGAGACGAAGACAAAGTCAAAAGACGAAAAGTGTGCCAAAGATCACGAAACCCGGCAAAATCGATACGATTTTGAAGAGAAGACCAAAATGCCAAGGATCAAGTCGTTTTATTCGAGGATTTAATTTATCAAAGTTATTGGGCCAAGTGGGTCCCACATTTAGGTAAATGGGCCCAAAAGCCCATGGTTAACTTATGACGGATCAAAAAGGCCCAGCAAAAGCCCATGTACAAATTTAAGACGGATGAAAAGAATCAATTGGGCCAAGCCCAAATTACTTACAAATAATTAAAAAACGGAAGAAGTAATGATTTTGGGCCAAGCCCAAATTATCAAATTAAATGGGACGGTGAAAAAGATGAGGTCAAAAAGTCCTCCCTGGTCAACTTTTCACACACGAATAAACAATCACTCACAAAACCCCACACACGTTTTTCTTAATAAATCATTTACCCACAACTTGACGTTACAAACTATGAAACACTTTTTTCACTTTCCCTCACCCACTCCATCTCTCTCTCACAAATAAAACGCAACAACCAATTTTTTACCCCCAAACCCTAAATCACCTTGATCAAAAAATTTTACCAATCAAGAATTAGGGCTTTTACTCTAAGTGTGTAATTCACACACTTGGGGATTAAATCCCCAAGTTTTTCGGAGCAATCACTCATGGTGGTCCTCAATTTAATCTGACGTGGCCTAATCCGTTGGTTTTGATTGTTTAAACCAAATCACCATCCCAATCCCTCCAATAAACTTGCTCCACATCACCCATAAACAAACACAAGAAGCACACTACCCATCCATGATGGCAATCCGTGTGATGGGTAGTGATTTTCCACCATTAGATGAAGAAAGAGAAGAAAGAGAAGAAAGAAATGAAGGGTTGAACGGTCCTGATTTGAAGCCGTGGGCACCAAGATCATGAAGAGGGTTTCCAGGGGTTTGCCTATAAAAACCCCCTTCATGTGTAATTTAAAAGTGCACTTTTTATTATTTTTTTTAATTTCTGAATATTAGTTCTTTAGGTTTGATGTAATTTTAATTTTCTAGTATTTTATTAAATTTCTTTTTATTAATGAAAAGTTTATTTTTAATTAATTCGTCTCTTATTTACTTTTCTGTCAAATTTACTTATAATCTTTAATCTGTTTTTTATCACTGTTTGTTTTTATTATTATTAATATAATTGAAAATAAAATAATAAATAAATAAATAGAAAGTGCAATATAAAATTTCCCCCACTAGGAGATTTATTAAGTTATTGTTCAAAATCTGTTCGTTTGGTCTACTGTTTGGTTCGAGATAATAATGATGATATTTGGTGGTGTTCGGTTTCGGATTTGATCACAAGGGGGTTCAGCACCACCCTTCGGCTCAACGGAATCATCACAAGGTTCTTCTTCTTTTTTTAAATTTTTTATTAAGTTTTAATTTAGATTAATATTAATCTGCTTATTTTGGTTTACTGTTTATCTAGTAATTTGCTTGCTTTGTTAGCTTATTTGGTATTATCACTGTTCGGAATTAGTATTTCTTCGTCTGGTTATTTTTAGTTTTATATTAATTGATCTGTTTTGGTTTATTTAGTTTGTTAGGATCTGCGTATTTTGTTACTGTTTCGAAGCTATTTAGATCTGCTGCGTTTGATTTGTTTTGAGTTTGATATTGTTAGGATTTGCTTAATATATTTAGTTGTGTTTAAGTTTTTTTATAGATTTTGGATTTTATTTGCTTATTAGCTTATTATCTTTTGTTTAACTGCTTATTTAGTTTTGATTATTTAGATTAAGTTTAGATTAGTTTTTTTTTAGTTTGGTTTAACTGTTTTTTTATATTGCTTATTAGATTGAGTAGTTATTCTGATTTTGATTTTCTTATCTTTTCGATTGCTTATTATCTGCTTATTATCATAATCTGCATTCTTAGCTTATGTCATTTTATAGCTATTTCAGTTTTGCTTATTAGTATATTTAGCTTATTTGGTTTCGTCTGCTTACTTGCTTATTTGTCTCAGTTTTTATGCTTTATTTTGGTTCTCTTTTATTGCTGATATCTGTTGGTATAATTCAACAGACCCAATTGGTCTGTGGTTTAAGCTGTTGGTTAACAATACTGTCCAAAAAATCCAAAAATAATTTATTAGCAAAAAGGGTATAGTGGGACTCGAACCCCTGACCCCCAGCTTAGCAACCCAACGCTCTACCAGTTAGTCTAGGACTTCATTTGTGTTTGTTTACTCTATTAGTCATTAATATAGGTTAATTAGCTGTCAGTTTTTAAATTAGTTTATTAATTGTTTTAGTTTTATAAATTTAAATTTAAAAAGTTTTATATAAATTTCGTTTTATTAAGTTTTTAAAAATATAAAAAGAAAAAAAATAATTTCATTATTTTATAAATTTTAATTGTGTTTTTTAAAAGTTAGTTTAAGTTTTCCATTAATATAGTTTGTTTAAAAATAGTTTTAAAATTAGTTTTCATTTAATTAGATTTAAGTTTTATTAAAAGTTAAAATAGTTTTCAAAATTGTTTAAAATTGTTTAAATAGTTAATTAAATTAGTTTTTAATTAAATAGTTTTTAGTTTTAAAATCAAAAAGTTTTATTTACCAAAAACAAATATATCCACGTTAATTTGAGATCAATTTCGAGTCGAGTCGAGGAAACGAACATTAATTGCTTAAATTGGATTGAAAAACCCTTATATTAAGCCTTCAAAATGCACGCAAGAAATTAAATATAAGATTCTGGAAACTTTTACTCAGGTTAACATTTATATACAATATAGGTCCACCGCTTTGATCCTATACATTTTAGCCATAGTGTTTACATTTATAAACTCTGTGCAACATGAAAATGCCCATATACTTTCAGAAGCAGGAAGTAATCAACAAGACTAGTTGCTTTTACGACATCGTTTCTAAGCGGCCCACTTCTTCGCTTCAGCTTGGGGTTCTGAGGTTCGGCCCACTTCTTGGGACACTTTTAATTTCTCATATTTTAATTTCCAGGATGGCCGTATAGATTACGGTGACATTGTTGGGATAACGCAGAAGGGAACGGCTCCTGTGGCAAGGAATCAAACAAAAAATAGCTTTATCATTGGGTTAAGGTAATTGTCTGATTTATGATTTCAAGTATCCAAATTGTTACACTGTGAAATATGGTAATTTTCAGTAGAAAGCTTACACATTCAAAACTTGCTCTTTATGAACTTAGACGTCACGAAATTAAGCTTTCAAACACGGATCAGAAACATATGCATATATCCATCTCATAAGATCAAATATTCTACTGCCCGATTAAACACGTAACATGGTCACGTAAAGTTGACCAATTAATACCTATTCACCCGCTATAGTGATCCAAATGACGCATATGACACCATGTAGCTACATTTTTCATGCAATGGTCAGGTAAACTAAAGTACCCATTAATGAAAGAATGATGCTTTAAAAATATCATATAGAAATTTTGAACAAGAATTGTATGATGAAAATAATGTATTGCTTGAATATTTTAATTTATTTACGTTTGTGTAGCGCATAATGAAGAAAAGTTCTGTTACCGTGATCAAGGAGGTGTCGTGTGTTTGAAAAAAACAGCACCTCGATGTAAGTGTACCAATCATTTTCTGGATAATTACATCATTTTTTTTATATATTTTTTATTGGCACTAAGTTCTTTGGCAGATTCAATAAAAAAATGGTAATTTCACTTGATCCTAAAGTGTGATTTATTTTTGGTGTTACCGTAGAAATACACGATATAGATTTTTAAGTCAATTGTCATTTTAATCCAACAAATTCGTGGCTGGTGAGCTTTACAAGATAATGGATTACAAGCAAAACATTCATGTTGATAGCATATGTATTTAGAAAATGCCTTTCATGAAGGGCCTAATTATTCAGTAATAATATCTTCTATTTTCTTATGTTTTTATTTGATGATATAAAGGAGGTGTTATAGTTGTAAATGTGTGTTTTATAAAAAAATGTTAAAATGTTATTTTTCTGACCCAACAGAAATTTGAAGTTGATGCTTTGGAGAAGTTTATTCAAGACTCTAGCATTCCTCTGGTGACACGACTAAGGCCCAACCAACCAACCAATCCTAATCAAGTACTTTGAAAGTCCCCGCGCAAAGGTATTTTTCTTACTTCACGACAACCATTTTCATGTAGATGTACGTTTGACCAGATTACATTAATAATGACTTTTACTATTATTTCAAGCTTTATAAAATTCGGAGATGATTTTGTTATATAGGACTGGTCAGCGAGTCTAGAGTTCCAAAAATGTTGCTTTACTTGTGGACCATTAATGGGATAATGGTTACATTTTTGTCCAAGTATCCATTTTGAATTTTGTTAAAGTAACCTGCTACCTTTATAGGGGTGTTTCTTGAACGATATCTAATTTTTGTAGAACATTCAGCAGGCCCAAAGAGAAGTAGAGGACACTTCTATTCATAACAAAAGGCCTAATTGTATTTGCTAGCTGAATTTGGTAAAAGTACGTAGTATAATTGGTGAATCATACCATCGTTGGTAATCTTTATCAAAATAGGCTGATGGTCATATGAATCCAAACTGAACAATTTGGTCTTATAGTTAGTGATCAGGATAGCCGATATAAGCAGGTTAATGTGCAATACCAAACACACTTATTTTTTTAAGCCCTAATATATGCTAATCTTTTTTGCAGCCAAAACTTGAAGTGAGACCACATTCTTGCAGACTAACTGATAAGTAAGCTACTCCCATTATCTAAGCCTTTTACAGTTTGGTGTTTTCAAACTTATTACTACTTTTAATATAGTTTTAAATATAAAAAGAGAGTTCGAGCACTACAACATGGCGGCTGGTGTATTATCTTACTGGAACCAAAGAAAAGGTTCTTAAACAATGAAGTATAATCTAATTAACATGGTGGACCATTTTTTATCAGTTATGTATAGTTCACCCGTCGTTCCAGCTATAATCACAGAGACAACCAAACCTTTGGAATAATCGACCCCGCCGGTAATTGCAGTCTTGCACAACTAGAGAAAACTGAAACATCGGAGCAGTCACCTGTTCCGGAATCTAATATGCAGACAGTTGAGCCGTCACCACCTCAGGTTACAGACCCATCACAGACAGATGAAAATGTTGAGCATGCAGCATCACCTAAGGCTACAAACACATTCAAAACTAAACCCTCAGATGAGTCCATATCACCACATGTTACAGACACACAGACAACAACCTCTGAGCAGTCAATCGTTCCCGCATTGGAAAGCCCAAAGACAACTGAGACTTTGGAACACTATAGGTTTCTTTTAGCTTACGCAGTACTAACGTTGAGGTGCTTAAATCTGACTATATTTATGTGGATTAAATATAGGTTTTTTTTGCCAAGATCATAGTTTTTACAGACCTGTGGACATATTGGAGTTGGTGAACAATTTAGGATAAAAACTAAAATAGATCGAAGGTAGTTTCTTTATATGTATTCGTCAAATATCTAAGAATACTGGTTGGGAAAAACATGAATAGATCGGATATAACATCACTTGTGGACACACAACATAATCTATGCCAACAATCTCATTTAAACCATGTAAAGGTACATATCTTTCACGTCGTTCTACCATTTGATACTTGGATATCTTAGAATTCTCGACTTTGGATCTATTGAGTTTTCTTACATGAAGTAGTTTCACAAAACCATGAGAAATGTTACACATTCTGTCATGTTTTGCAGGCAATCAATATAAAAGTATATGTGTAGTTTTTTTTATATCAGTGGCAGTTCATGGGTTAATAAGAGAAGATGGCAAGAAAAACTGGTTGGAAGAACACTTAAAATAAGAAAAGCGTGGATTACTTTTATAACTTATGTGAAGCCAAAGAAGATAGTACAAATATAGCATACGACTCAAAGCATTATGGTGTAGTCCCTGTTACTGTTATTGTTACTTTTAAAAATTACTTGAACGGTTTTGTTTAGAGCTGTATAAATAGTAAAACATGAAAGATTATATGAATATATATAGTGAGTATTTATAAGATGATGAACACGTAACGAAGGTTTAAATTGTGTTAGTTATGTTGTTTTTTTGCTGGTGTTATTGGTATTTGCCAAATACTACAACTCATTTTGTTAGCTGATTATGTAACTCTTAGGGGCCATTTTACTGAAAACCTAAACTAATCAAAAGTCGCCAAGTACTCAAACATATTATTGATTGTCACAAGACACAGCCTACTTTGCTGGCCGGTTATCCTAATATATAGGGTAATTTTACATGTAAATCCTTGACCGAATTTGCTAAATATGCAACAGTCATTTATTATTATTTAGTGTTTGACACGGAATAGCAGAAGCCTCAACCAACTTAAACACAGTCTATTACATCAGGTTTAATTTTATTATCTAAAGCAACTTAAACGCAGTCTATCACATCAGTTCCTTGTTCTGATTATTAAATGTTTTAGGGGCCACTTTCAAGCTATAAACACTAACGAACATCCAAAAAACATAACTAATCGATCAAGGCATCACCTGGACTATGCTTAACACCCTTATTCCCCGCCTCCTGTCATTTATTCGCTTTCAATATGTGATTCCATCTCAAAAACTCCTCATCATATACTTTATCCTCACTAACCGAAATCGGCACCTATTGGTTTACCACATTGTCATTCTCCTTATACGAACACATCGGTTCAAGACTTTAGTAAGTTTTGCAGATTATATCGGACCCATACGAATGGTTGGTGGTATTTATTTGTATCTTGATGGGGTAGTAAGGAAGTTACTTTTTTGGGCTTATGGGGTTGCTTAGTTGAGCTCATACCTATTTTATAAATCTAAAGATCTCTTAATAACATGTTTCAAAAGACAAATGACTGCTGAAATAGACTATCGAAACAACCCTCATGAATGTGCTCCAAACAGCCCTTTATCGGGACCTAACATGCTTATTGAAATCTGTTTATAACTTTGTGCAGGCACACATTGGTCATCTCCTTGTGTAGAGTATTTACTTTCTGCTTTTGCAATTGCGTTTTCACCTTAGTGTAGAAAAGAAACCCATTGGCAGCTGCTGTGTTAGAAAGCGCCCATTTAATGATACTAAGAAGCATTAAATGGTCATGTTAGTGTTGCAACGGATGCTGCACTTGGAAATCTCAGCCACATGTATTTTTTCCGTGAAACGTTGAGATACGCTTATTACACATAGCTTTTATTACGGGTATCTAAAACAGCAGATTGCATTTGATGCAACACACCATTTCATTAGTTTAGGATATTCTTAAGTTTACCGTTTTCTATAACAGCTAGCAAGTAAGTTTTACTATTTTATCCCACAAAGCATAATAGGTTACGCAGAAGTCTGCTCTAAGACTAACTCAAGGGTTATGTAGAATTATGCTTTCGTTTCTATTTGGCATGGCCCGTGATATAAACCAGACTCCTCATTGGCAAGGAACAGCACAGCCTTGGTGACATCCTCAACTTTCAAGACCATATTTTTCAAACAAGTTATCAGTTCATGCATCTTCTCGATTTCTGACACCACCTTGTCAAGCACATTACACATCAACGGCGTAGCCACCACATAGGATGACACACAATTCACTCGGATCCCATATTGTCCCAGTTTCTTACTCGCTGATTTCATTAACCCGACCACTGCATGCTTTGAAATATAATAATCTGTATTCTGAGACATTCCTTTGCTACCAAACACACGTGCTGTACAAAATATCGTTCCTATAACTTGTCGTTCCACCATAGAACGTGCGGCATGCTTCACAGATAAGGACATCCCACGGACATGTACTGCAATTGTTTTGTCAAAGTAGCCTATATCAAGATCAACAACTGTATGGAGAGGTTTACTAACTATCCCGGCGTTACTAAACATAATATCAGGCTGAACATATATCTTTACCGTTGAGTCCACCAAGGACTTCACTTGGGCTTCGTTGGTAACATCACAATGAATATAGGTGTACTGATTTAATCCTATGGATAGTGAAATCTTGTGTAAATATAAACAAGTAAAAGATGTTAGTATCGTCATTTATTTTGGTAGTTTTGCCTCGAGTGTTTACTTGAGCTAATTAAATATTTGATTAATCATCAAGGTCACCATACATAAGAGGTAAGTGTATTTTCATCAAAGGCATTAAAAACAATATAGTAGCCTTGAGATCCAGTGACTGCATTAGCACCAGAATCGTCAGTTATATCTGCAATGTTGAAGGGAGAGATTTTGCTAGAATTATTGATGGAGTTAAAGTTTATGTTATCGTGTGACGAACAACATACGATGACAAAGAGGAGTGACTGGAAGATGAGAGACTTGAGTCATTAGGCTAGCGGAAAGTCCAAGTCTATAGAGCTGATGGGTTCAGAATATACAGGTAACCCTTTTCTTTCAATGTTTTTTGTTTTGTCTTTTCTGAAGAATAAATCATGATCATGGTACTGAATCTGGAGTATATCAATCTGATATTAGAATAATGGTATCGTTCATAGATTTTATTATTGTACTTAGGTCGTATAAATTTGTTGTTATAGAACCCTTTTAGAGATGGTTTAAGAGCAGCAACTTGAACGAATGTATAATGTATTTATCTTTTCCTTTTGAACTATGATATTAATAGTTCTAGTGGCTTAAAGATTGAAGGTGTACAAACTTGTGGCATATTAGCTCATGTGAAAGTCATGAGCAATTTATGTTTAGCTCGTGCATTTTACATCTTGCCCATTTTTATTCTCCTAAAGAGGGATTGCGAAATATGACAACACAAATTCCTCTTGCAAAACATATTGAGATCAGGAAAACACAAATTCCTCTTACAACATGACGTAAAAGCAAAGAGCAAGACATACATTACATAACACACTCAAATAAATTGTTTACGGTTATAATACATGGGTGATGGGGCTTAAAACGATTTTGATCACTAACAAGCAGGGGTTGTCAAAAAAGGTCGACCCGACACGACTCGATCCAAACTCGAAACGAGTATCTACGGGTCGGGTTACTGGGGGTTTAAATTGTAATACGGGTCAATCAAATCAACCCGACTAACCCGAATTTAAATTCGGGCGAGGTATCAGATATTACAATTTTGGGCAACTCGGGTTCGGACTCGAATAAGATTTGTTTTTTAATAATTTTTATTTTTTTAGAAGTTGTATATAATTTCGATTTAAAAAGAGTAAAAATAGAATCTCTTTTATATTACTTAAATATGGGTTGACTTAAACTCGAGTAAATCCGAACCAGAGTAGACCTGAACTTGACTAACTCGAGTTGAAATACAGTCGGGTTCGGGTATATTATTGTTAGCCTCGCACCGAGTTGGACCTGACATGACTGACCAAAACCCGACCAACCTAACTAGAACCTGACCAACCTAACCCGATTCCCACCCTTACTAACAAGAAAGGATTAAAGTTTTTGTGTTGTTACGATGGATCTCACGAACGACAAACAATGTAGTTTACAAAGAAATGATTAAAGGTCTTGTGTTGTGACGATGATATATTTCACGAACACGACAAATAATATGGTTTAAAAAAAGATTAAAGGTTTTGTGTTGTGAGGATGGATCTCACAAACAACATAAACAATGTGTTTTACAAAAAATGTTATACACATGTTTTGATCAGGACATATTTGTTAGTGTTAGCATTTTCACATAAGTTTATCGCATATATCTTTGAATAGAAAATTCCTATTTTCATTAATATAAACTAAATATGTGTATAGTTTTAGCGACACTTAGAATATAAAGATTTCCAAAATAACCAAGGTGGATGTCTATTATTTTAAAGGATTAGTAAGTTTATACCAAAAATGCAAATTGAATTTGGTTTATATAAGATGCTAGGAATCTATTATTCAGAAGATGATTTGTGTTTTTTATATTGTTTATGAAATAATTATTTGACATATTTTTAATTCAAAATAAAATGATCTTGAAAACTTGATAACTAAAGCAAAAATGGTTATTGTTAAATTTAAAAAGAAAGATATTTTAATAGACACAAATAATTTGACAAGTATTGCTTCTAACTAATCAGAGTGGACATAAGACAGTAAAAGATAACTATGAAGATAACACTAATCAAGTCCATTAATCCACCAATCTTTAAAAATATCCACAGCCCCACGACTTTCGCTGCAAAAACATACCACTCACTTGACCATATATATCAAAATTAAGCTTTGTCTAGGAGGGCCAGGTTAAAATGACATGTTAACATTCATAAAAGTTTTACATAGAAATTGTTACAAAATAAATTACTATTTTTAGTAATGTTTTAAAAACAAGATTTTGAATCGACCCGGTCGAGTCACTGGTCACCGGTTCAACCGGTTGGACAACCGAGTCGACCCGATTTTCCTTAAAAAAATTATATACACACTGCCAACAAACATAGATAAAACACAAAATGCGTTTTATGCATCTTTTAAAAAATTCCGATTGGTTAACAAATTATATTATTCGGACATTAAAAAATTAAAAATATTAATAATTTCTTATTTAAACTCGAATTGAATTAAAAAATAAAATAATTTAAACATAAATTTAACATTACTTAAGCATAAACTATAACTAAAATATACTAAGGGTTAAACTAAAAAAGAATAAACTAAAAGCGCACAAACAATAAACTTTTTGGAACAACAAAAAAAACAACTCCACCCGTAGGGCGGGTTACGACGCTAGTATATATATATATATATATATATATATATATATATATATATATATATATATATATATATATATATATATATATATATATATATATATATATATATATATATATATATATATATATATATATATATATATATATATATATATATATATATATATATATATATATATATATATATATATATATATATATATATATATATATATATATATATATATATATATATTTGTATAAATTCGGTTTTTGGTTCGGTTTTCGGTTCCAGTTGTCAAACCCATATCCAACCCGTAAACCAAATTTGTAGTTCGGTTCGGTTCGGTTATGACCCATAACCCAAATTCTATTTTCGGTTCGGTTCTAATTCGGGTTTGATTCGGTTCGGTTTTCGGTTTTCGTGGGTCAAACCCAAATAATAAACACCCCTATCGGTTTGAATGCACAGCCAACCCAAAACAAACCAAACCCGATCCTTTTTCATGTTTTAAATTCTTAATTTCACATGTATTCATATATTTAATCAAATGTTCATGAATTAAAAGAAAGAATTAAAAGATCAAGGTTGAACATGATTACCAATGTGTAATGCTTTAAAAGTTTAGAACTCGAACACGAACCTGTAACCAATTCAAAATCAACAAAGCTTTTCTCTCCTTTTTCCTTTTGGTATGGTCGGTGGCATAAAGGAGCAAGAATTAGGATTCTTGTTATTTTCTTGAAAAGTGAAAATATGAATTTCATGGAGTATTTTGTTTACTAGTTAAAATGTTTAATAGGCCAGTCCATAAGGCCCTCTTTTGTTTTCTTTCCTTGCAGCGGCCAACTACACACACAAGATTTCATTTTCATTTCGTGTTTTAATATTTATCATACGTGTTCGTGTTTTAGTTCTCGTGTTTTAATTCTTGTCATGTTTTAAATATTATACGTAAATACTTATCGTGTATTAATAATACATGTAATATTTGTATTAAATGTTAATGGTACTTGTCGTATATTAATTAATATTAAAGTTTTAATTTAATTGGGTTTTCGTGCATTCAATGTTCATGAGTATTTTATGTGGTTTTACATATACGGCCCGGGTGTGTAGCATCTTTTACTTGGTTAAAACAGACAACTATAGACAACCGGTTCCTTAGTTATAGTTTTACCAATTGTGCGATGATATTTACTTCTTTATAATCAAACCTTTAAATATGTCTTTGTCGTATCAAGATGTTTACCTTTGCCAGCTAAAGACACAAGTTCTCTAGTTATCCAACAAGATATGAAATTTAACTTACCAATTAGTTATTTCATATGTTCGATTCGAATTAGAGAAAATTCAATCATTTCTTTTATAACTTTTTCACTTGTAAAAAGTGTAAGAACGAACCTATAAACTTTTTCATGGAAAATGAACATGGTTTGTTATTCTCAAGTAAGGCCAAACCCTTGCTATTGGTTTACGTTGCATTAAACATTAAAAGAACATGTAAAGTTAAATATTAGTATTTTCGATAATAGCTCTCTTATAAAATTAACTATCCATGTTTATGGACTAAACAATTAACTTTATTAAGAAAATAAGATTCAACTTGAACTTACTATCGTTACTGCAGTTGATCTACTAGTTATGAAAATAAACCAAAAGCTAATCATCGAATGATAGTTATCTCGAGGGAAACTCTAAGCCTGTATGAGTTCATGACTACATTATCTTGTATAACCATAGTCACGTCATATTTTGCCTCATCTAGTACTAATGGAAAAAGGTCTAACCAAACATACTCTTTGTAAGTCGTCCAATACTTAGTTAGTAATTTTATAGTCTCGGGTCTGACCATACGATTATTATATTATTTTGTCTTGATAAGCCTTAGGATTGTCTTTGATGAATTAATCAAGTTCAAATGACTATGTAAATTGGATAATACAAACTTTACTTAAGTGTGTATATTTAAATTCTAAAATAAAAGTGACAAAATCGTATAAAAGGAAACGTGTAATACTTCATTTTATAACAAGTTTTTAAAACAATGAATTTTTCATATTTTAAAGTTTTCCTAAATAAAACATACGCCTCAGGTTTTGAATCTATCAGTGATCAAAACCGAGATACCCATTGTTTTAAAAAAATGTTATATTAGTTTTATGACGTGCCATAGGTTTGTTCCATCGGGTTGTCCTCGCACCTCATATGAGTACCAATGAAAAACTCAAAAGAACCTTGCTATGGTCACATTTGACTTTATGGGGTCTTGGAATACACACAAAAAGGACACGATGAAGTTGGCGAGCATCTAGCTAGGTAAAAACCTCATTTTTAGGAACGTAGAGCGATCCATTTATTCCTTTCTAGTGTAGTCTAACTAAAAATTTTAAATATCAAATGCAAACCAATTTTTTTATATAGTTCTAGGATAAGTAAATATCTAGTCAAAAGATAAGATATTGACTTACCCTATTTAGTGCAGTTTATCAATAGAAATATTTTGCATTTATTACAAACTAAACAAAATTTAAGAAAATAAATCAAATCAAATTTTAAGCAAGTAAATAAGACTAAAATATCACAATATTAACTATAAATATCCAAGCTATTTACCACATAAATAACTAGATTTGAAACTACATCAAGAAATTCTTCTAAATCTAATTTTAAAATGTTATTCTGATTCAATTTTGTAACCCAAATATAGACAGGAGACAATTTTCCACCTATTGGTTAAGACTAAGAAATTGTGCAGAATCGAGTTTTTAGTGTCCATTAGTAATTTTAAGGCGGAATCTATACATATTAGTTTATAAAAATTATATTTTGTTCGGGCGTCACAATTTCAGCCTTGAAACAATTTTATATACACAATCTCAAGCATGCATACACCAATCCAATTAGCGTTTTTAAATTCAATAACATCCCTAAACATGTTAAGAATCTAAACCACGGATCATAACAATTAGCATGCATGGTTTAACGATTTAAACAATTTAAACAAGCATAAAATTCGATAAAACACGTAAAATGCACATGACGATGTAATTAACATTTTACTATTAACTAAAATCATGCAAACTCATTTTCTCAAGGTTATTATGGATCTAATCATATCTAAATTGCAAATACTAGATCTCTAATTGATTCATAATAATAGATCAAGAAAAAATTGTTTGTGCGTCCCTTTTTAATCGTTTTTATGTAATTACATAGCATATGATTTGGCTCGTGAATCCACTGTTGGAATTAACAACTAATAAATCTAATTTATCATAAATAAAGAATAAACGCAACATAAAATAAAGGATTTTATATGCTCATATAATAAACATAAAAGATAAATAGAAAACATAACTTCTTGATCAACAATGGTGAAAACAATAAAGAACGCCAATAAAAAACCCCTCTTACCAATATACTTAGTTCACCTTAATAAAAGCCAAAGATCAAATATAGATCTTTTCTAAGATAGTACACACAACACTTCAATAAATCACCTTCGATTGCTAGATCTTGATACTAGAAAACTTAATAAACCAAGAGGCAAAAATACCCACTTGTTTTGTGTAGAATTCGACGACCACAAGAGAAGAGATAGAGAGAGATTTTGGTTTTTCAACTTACGAATTATGATATAAGGCCTTTGTTTATATAGTGAAAATGATATGATCTTTATAGAATTGATACTAATTATCAAATATTCTAGTTAGCTTCTAGATCTTGATCTTCCTTGTTTCTCAAGCCATTCGACCGACCATAAGCCCACACCACCTTGGTGTTGAGTTTTTACTTCCTATAATGTACTATATGGTATTTAAATATACTACCTTACAGTCTTACATATTTTAATTAATCATCATTAAATCTTTTAACTTATTAATTATTACCTTAAGTATTCATAATTATCAAATTAAGTATATACAATAAATATAGCCATATTATATTATATATCTCAATAAAAGATGATCACGTTGTCTAAGTGTGTGACCCCTTAGGCCCACGCACTCCCGACCGTATAAAATCCTAACTATGACTTACGCACATTCTAACAGTATTTGTGTTAGATTAGAATTAGGAAAGTGATAACTGCTAATTGTTTTACAAGTTATCGTTTACGGTTTAGGGGGTATGTAAACAACCTCTCGCCCATTATTTTCCTCCCAATTTATTCGGCCAAACCACCAAAGCAAAACCCTGAAACTGATTTTTCTATAATCGGTTTTTCCTCCTCATCCTAAACCAATAATGAAATAGTCCCTAACCCTTGCAAGATCTACTGCCATTATTTAGTACTCTTTTGTGACGGTTTAAACATAAATGATTTCTATACACCCCAAAATAGGTTTTTGGTTTTGATTCACTTTTTTCGGAAAGCTTAAGAACCTTAACTAGAGTTCGTTGGTTTTCTTGTAACTTAACTATAAACTGATCCTTACGTAATCTCTAACTAGGGTTTTGGATCAAGGGTTGAAGGTTACTAGATCTACACGAGCTGTTAGAAGTAAAGTAATCACTTACATCACATTGTATTCATTTGACGTGTTGTCTGAGAAACCGTAGAGACGACAATTCAATTGTTTGTTTCAAGAATCAAGATAAAAAACATGTTTTCTGATTTTATCATCAAACTAAAAATTAGTATTTTATTTGTTAATATGGTTTACTAATTTTAAAACCCAACTATAATCAAGTTCAAAAATAGCTAAAGTTGCATGTGTTCATTCGTTAACACATAGTGATTATGGTATGATATTCGATCACATCAAGTGATTGTGGTGGTTCAAATTTCTTGAATCAAAAAGTACATATGAGGGAAGAACGTAGTACTCTTTTTATCGCGTAGGAATTGCCACTCTTTAAGGAAGTTTATTATTATAATAATGATCACTATTAGCGTGAAAATGTTAATGAATTACAATATATGATATCATTGAACATAAGATGGTACACATAGCGGTGTGGATCTCATTCTTGTTCAAAAACACATTTTTATCTTTTTTGGAAACTACACTACAATTTGTTTTTTTAGGAGAGTTAGTTAAAAAAACTAGATATCTTATACATTTTACACAATAGAATTTTTCGCTACGAGGGCACTTGCCCCCGGGCACCTCCTTATCTCCGCCCATGAATTTAGGTAATAACTGTACAAACGAGTTATGTGAAAATTAAACAATGTTTCGCATGACACAAGGTTTTACTGTGACAGGTGAGCCCTTGAACCTGATGTACACTTAAATGGCCAAGTTGACTAGTTAAGGGATATTTAGGTTGCATTTAGTTAGAGGGAAAACATTTTATTTTTCACAAAGTGTTTTCTAGAAAATAAGCACCACAGAAATTGCGTTCAAAACAATGTTTTCCAAAAAATATCTAGAAAACAAAAAATTCATAATTCCCTTTTATATACAAAACAAGAAAATAACATTTATTTGTTTTCTCTATTTTCCCTTTACCACACCAGATCTAATTATTTTCTTATTTTCTTAATAACACTCGACCAAACCCAAATACACCTCTCGCAATCATAACGAAAATGTTTTTGTTCGATTTTTTACGTCTTCATCAGCAAATTATGTTTTCGTCAGTATTTTACGTTTTCATCCGATTATTTACTTTTTTATTAGTACTTTTACGTTTTAGTCAATCTTTTTACGTTTTCATCAGTATTTTTACGTTTTTGTCATTAATTTATGTTTCCGTCTGATTTTATGTTTTCGTTAGTTTTTTTTCTAATTTTTTACGTTTTGGTCAGTATTTTTATGTTTTTGTTAGTATATTTACGTTTCCGTCCAATTTTTTACTTTTTCATCAGTATTGTTAATACAAAGCAATGCCTAAAAACATTGTTAGTATTAATTAATCTTTCTTAGTTTTGATCACGATAAATTACAATGACATTTATAGTCAAACACAAGCATAAAATGAATTATCTAACAAACACTATCATCAAGGTAATAATCATTACACTAACTTATCTTAATCATGCTTAGTGATTATAAAAGTGATTAGCCTTAAAACTCACTTTTGTCAAATGTAACAAAAGATTTTTAATAAACATTATTGTTAAGAAAATGTTTTATTAAAATGGAAATGTAAATTTGAATATGGCATATTCTGAATGTCATAAGAATATCCTTTGAAGGTTTAAACAACCTCAGATATTTCAAATTCACTAAAACATAAAAAGGAGCGGAGTCTACTCCCCGCGGTTCCTTAAGTGCCTACACGGTTCCCTATCGATAAGGAACCACCCCAGATACCCGTTGGCATTTGTCTTCTATAGATAGTTGATCAAATTTGCATTTTCATCAACCCTTTTAGACATATCTTTCAGCCTTCTTTCACCTATCTAATCCTAGTCATTTGTAAATGATCACTTAATATGTTAAGTATGTTTACTCATGTTTATCCTCTTGATCTCCTTTTTTACCTTGTCCAAAGAGAAGATCACTCACACACTTGTAATGTGATTAAAGATGAAGCTTTGACGAAGATCACCTTCTCCTAAAGATCTAGTCATGCTCATCATTTGTTTATTTGTATCTTGTGTAGATCCAATGTATTTGTGAATACTTGGACTAGTTGTGTTCATCCAAGATATTTTTGAATACTTGGATTAGAGTTGTGTAAATCCTTTGCACATGTGTGTGCTTGAATTTGTGTTGTGTAGATCCAAGCTACATGTGTGTACTTGGATGTGTTTAGTTGAGTTGTAATAAGTTGTGTTAGTTCTCATAAACTATAAAGTGATGTGGTTGTGTCTTGTGAGTTCTCGCTAAACTATAAAGTGATACGTAGTTGTGTTGTGTGAAGTTCTCACTTAGCTTCAAAGTGAAGAGTCATAAAGATTGGTTCTAGCTTTGGATTAGAACTCGACATCTAGCTTTGTGTCGGAAAATGGTGAAGTAGGCAACGTTGTGAAGATTGGTTCTAGGTTTGGATTACAACTCGACATCTAGCCTTGTGTCGTAAAATGGTGAAGTGGGCGACGTTGTGTAGATTGGTCCTAGCTAAGATTAGGTCTCGACATTTAGCTTAGTGTCGGAAAATAATGTAAGCAACGTTGTAAGGTTTTCTTCGCCAAGAAGGGAGCTTGTGGATATAGTGGAAATCTCGAGTAAGGTGTACTCGAGGAGGGTAGTAGGAACGAGGATAGAGCCTCGTTGCCGAACCACTATAAATCTTGGTGTCTTCCTACTAGGTTGTTTCTTTACTTACTTATTACTTACATTCATTATCATTATACTTACTACACTTTGTTAATGCATTATAATTGAACCTAATCATTATGCAACTAGCTTTCAAGTAAAAGATAGTTTTGTGCACTCACCTAATTGAAAGGAATTTTAATTAGGAGATAAACTGATGAGAAACTATTCAACCCCCCCCCCCCCCCCTTCTAGTTTCTACAATTTGTATCCGAGCGATGGTGACACAAGATCTTTGAAGTATATTTTACTTTAAAACTTGGATCGATCCATTGTCTCCTCAAATTAGAAGGTTAAATTATACTAAAGTTTTTCTTTGGTCAAAACTATTTTTTTAAATAAACCTTTTAAGTTGATAATATTGCATCTCATTTAGATTAGTAGTATTAATGCATATTAGATTTACTCTTGAAATGTATCTACTAGTTTTCATCTTGTTATGTGTAGGTACTAATGAAGATAAATCATTCTATTGATTGTGGATTGAGTTACCTACACTTGTAGAAGACTCATCTTCTTTGATTTCCAACATCATTAAATGATGATATCAAGATGGGTAGGAGTGATACTAGTCCTTGAAGACTTAGTAGTCACTATTAGTCATTTGTTGGGATTTGCATTGGTTTCTTGAAAGCTTGGAATGCCACTTGTGGCCAATGTATGTTTTCGTTCTTCTACACGCCCTATTGATCATTCTTTTGATCATTAATTGACTGTATGCTTCTTCTTGGCATCCTTGCCTTGACATTTATTTGTGGTTTGTGATTCTTCCCTTTACCCCTCTCAAACTTCATTGTTTGGATACTTGACTCACTATGGAGATGTAGGGTGTTAGTAGAAGCTTAAAGTATCAAGCATGATTTCCATGGTTTGCACCCTTACGGTTAGTAGGCCCAATATCATGTGTAACTTGTGCAATTAAGCTTATCTCTAGGATGATTAGTGAATTCCTTGAGATACCAAACTACTTCATTAAGCCTCAGGTGGATTTTACACATTTGGAATTGAAATATTTCAAGGATATTGTTATTGTTAATCCTAGCAATAATTATCCGATCATGTGGGAAAGAAAGTGAATTTATACCTTGCTCATGTTTTGAAATAGAATAAGACTACTTGTAACACCCCACTTGGATAAGTGGACCATTACGTGTATTTATGGCGTGTCATCAAAGCATAAGGTTAATGTCCTAAAACATTAACTGACCATAAAGGAAATACCGGAATCAAACATCGATAATCCACACATAAGCTTAAAACATAAAAAAGTAAACACTGAAGGAAAGGACTAAATAATATCCAAATAAATAGAATACTCTAAGAAGTGCATGAAGTAAGGAGTCTGGATAGCTTCCATCCCAATGTACATGCTCTCAGAACCCTAAGAGCGTCCTGGTGTACCTGCCGTTAGAACATGAAAGGAACTACGGCTGAGCATAACGACCAGTGAACGGATATAAAGCATGATAAGAAATACTGAAATGAAGCAGATGATAAAATACTGAAGCTGTAAGACTGATAAGTAAAGTTGCAGTGGAAATCTTGTATAATCTGTAAAGTCTGATTAAAAAAAATAAAGCTGAACTGTTATCTGTTAAATCTGAAAACATACATTTACTGTATTTTAATTGCCAGAGCTTATGTAGGTCATGTGTTGTAACAACGGTGCATGAATAACTGGAGGGGTGACCTCGTCATGCTGTAGAGGGGTGACCTCTAAATGCTGTAGAGGGGTGACCTCTAAATACTGTGCTGGGTGGAGGGATCAGCTCCAATGTGAAGAGCACACACCACATTCACCTGATAAACTGTAAACTGATAAGCCTAGGATGCATCCATACGCCCCACTAATAATACTGATAAAATAGCCAAGATGAGCTGAGTGGGACGATGTAGGATATCACTCTCCTGCATGTGAGTCACGACACCGGTGCCTCTAGTGCCATGGTTACGGTACCTCCGTAACTAGTACATAAACTGGTCATGCTTGTATATAATGCTCAGGCAATATCTTAGTTATTTAAATAATTTCTAATAATTTATAACATGTACTGGGGAAAACATTTGGCTGCAGACGGGAAATCCTAGTCATGCATAGAAGGGAAGTCCTTACTGAAAGGACGGAAAATCCGTACGTTGAATCAAATAAACGAAAGAAACAAATAGCTGAGAGATAAAGATATCCGTACCTTAACCAAACCTTGATTCGTAAAAAAATGCCCAAAATCATTATCCGTCAAATAAACTACAAACAATTTATGAACTAAGTATTATTTATTCTTTATTTAGCTAACTTATATATTAAACTCTTTAGTATAAATTGTGCTCATTTCTAACGAATATGTCACGTCATTGTTTATATATATTTTATTCACATGAGAACCTACTCTAACGAGTTACAATTTCATATATCATTTGAGTTTGTTAGTATGTGATTTAGACACATGACTACTTCTCTTACTTCATATAATTAAATATCTAATCATATGTTAATAGTGAAAGTCTACATACTTTAAGGTATATTTGTAAAGAGCTTTATATTTGAAGGACCAACAATGAAAATTAGTAAATAATTGGCAACAATTGTTGTCTTCTTCATTTGATATATCGCTGCACTTGTTCCATGCTCGATATATATATAATCCGATCATACATAAACATTTCGAAATCTTCTCTACTCCATTTTCAAATGTAAAAGTTCATGTCTTAACTTTAGATAAATACCATGGTAGTTAAGTAGAAATGTTCATCTTTATTAAGTGTTAACATACACACTGTTTTGCTAATTTTGTATAAAAGAACCAATGAAATCATTATTTGATTGGTTGAAAATATATAACTGTTGCTTGAGTAGTAGCCTTTCTCATTTGATTATTTATGTCTAATATGAGATTCGTAAGATTGAGATATATATCATAGTAGGAATAATGTTCATGAAGCAGTAACAGATGATAAATCAAGAATTACCTCAAGGCTTAACGAGATTGATCGAAACCAAAACAAAATGCAACACAGACACCAGAATATATCGAGATGTGGTCAAACCGAAAATGAAATGTGTCGCAACAAATATCATGCCAATCGCGAACCAAAACCTTTGACCCAATCACGAAACATCGAACCAACATGAGCACTATCGTAACTCGAACAATTAACCTTAGCGCGAACCGTATCTGAACAAAGATTTTGATGAATACTTTTATACACTAGATTTTGTAGGGAATGTTTCTCTTTCATTAGACTTAGGTATGTATGAATGATTTGCAACTAAAGCCGAATATATATGGATGTGAGGAAGAAAACAAAGAAAACGTGTGGGAGGAGCGAATGCATTTAATGTTATTGTCAAACATTCTATACCAACATGAGAAAGAAACTTTCACTTTGAAAACTATAGGATTTGGTGGAGATACTACTAGCCGAATAATTCTCTTTATTAGGTGATTATATTAAAGTCAATATCAATGTGTTTTACAATCTTCATGCTAATTCCTTAACGTCAATGCAAGCTTTTTATTTTTCTTGTACTGTAATTAAACAAGAGTCAAAGATCAACTGATATTTTTGTCGTATATTATATATTATGAAAAGTGATACAGACTTGTTATTATAGTTGGGTATTATAATTCTACCAATAATTATAAAATATTGTTTTTTATTTCTAATTTATTTTATAAATTCTAAACATATAATTCAAATAATCTGAAAAGAAAAATCAAATTCTCAAATTTGGGTTTTACACTACTCGTGAAAATGATCGTATTCTATGCATAAAAAATGCTTGGTATAATTCATTACCAAAGCCGTTTAGACCTTCGCGGAAAGGCACGTCTTAAACCACTATATATGACACAAGCTCTTCGTCTCCTCGATTTGAAGAATGTCATTTGTCTCTTGAGCAATGTTCTTGGTCTTGATTCACTTCCCTTGACTCCTCTCCCCTTTGCTTCTTTGCTACGAGTAGTCGTTTGTTCGTTTCGGTCTTTTCCTATCTCGATTCAACTCGTAATCCTTCAACAAGTCATTATTACCTAGTGTTGTGGTGGTATAATGATATCCTAAAAGGTTTAAGATATATTTTTAAGTAATTTAAAAATTTTGGCTTTCAAAAATTCTTTGTTTTTCTTTGATAAAAACCAGCCACTGTAGACGGTTCCTTATCAGGCGCAGTTCCAATGCGCGGTTCCTTATTGATAAGGAACCGCGGGCAGAATCTTCGCTAGAGCGCCAGTTTTATTAAAATAACCTTATAAAACAAAACCCTCTCTCTCTTTCACACACACAGCTGACGAAAATACCCAGTTTTCCACCATTGTTGTTATTCCTAAACCTTCAATTACTCAAGATTAATTGACTTCGATTTGTGGGTTTCACTCATCCTTCATCAAAGATCAATTATCTGTAAGTCATTTCTTTCAATTTCATCTAATTTGTTCTAGGGTTCATACATTCATAATTGGTGCTTTTTAAAATTGACATTGAATTAGAACCTTACTAGGAATAAGAGTTGACATAGTATTGTTACTATGATTCCTTAGGTTCATATTCATTGAGATTTTACTAAAACCCACTTGTAGAACAAATCCGAATTTTGACTAAATAGTTTGGTTGATTGATGGAGTTGATATGAACCCATGAACAAGTTGTTAATGGCATTGTTAAATGCTTACCTAAAAACCTTGCTTTGAAAAACCGATGCTCAAGTTCATTATTGTTCTTACACGGTCAATGTGTCATTGTTAATAATGAACTAGGTATATTGTGAATATGAGAATGATAAGGATTAAACCTTTGTTTGTCAAGAGATTGATGAAACACATTCTCCTTTTCTTTGATTTTTGGTTTATTTGTAACATATGTGTAATTGGGGAAATACGTTTGTATATTATTTTTAGGTACTATCATGACCTCAGGATATCAAAATGATCACCTACTTACTAGAAGATACATGCCTAATCTTTCTTTGTTAAATCGAACTCGCTCTACTCAAAACACTTATCATAATCTTGAATCTCGTTGTTTCCATGAAGGATGTATTGTTCCTTCTAACTTTCTTAGACTTGACTTCATTTGATTCATGTTCAATACCATTGGCTTTGATTGTTTGCTTGATATAGATGAGCCAATCTTTCCTTCTTTCCTCATGGAATTCTTTAACTCTTTCAAACTAATGTGCATCAACAATGGTCTATCTATAAGATTTTCCATCAAGGGGAAAACCTTTATGTACACTCTTGAGGAATTTGGTGAGATTCTCAGAGTTCCATACGAAGGTCAATGTAGGTTCACCGATGCTTGGGGTTTAAAACACTTAGAATCGGCCCCTATTGATGTGCATTATGTGACCGAGATTCCTTCGGCTTTGGCCATCTCTCGTGCCCTTGCTACACCTCGTGAAAATCCTATTCTTGGTAATTTTGAAGGAGAATTTTGTGCTCTCACTCCTTGGGAATTACTAACTAGTGATCTTAGTGATTTTATGATCCCTTGGGCCGAAATCATGAGGGAAAATGCAATGTGTTTGGATGGTGATCGAAACCATGTGCCCACTTGTCTTGCATATATGTTGTATTGTGTTGCTACCACCACTCCATACAACCTTACATTTTTCATAGCTAGAAGAATAAGATTTGTTCTCAATGGATCTCGTTCTACTCTTCCTTATGCAATGATTCTCTCACGGCTTCTTAAGAGAGTTATTCTTGACTTTCCTCCTCTAAATCCTTCATCTTTTCACTTCGTGGATCAAGTCATGCTTCCTATTGAAGGGAATGTCTCTTTTGTTCCCACGCATGACTCAAATAAAGATGAAAATGTCTCTCAAGACAATTCTCTCATTCCTTGTTATGACTTGTCATCATCTATCTCTTGTCTTCACTGGACATTGATTCAGACTATCAGTATTGTCTCAATCTTCATCTTCAAGATCGAATCAGAAGTGAATCAAGGCAAGGAGGAAATGCTCATAGATGAATGATATATACCACTCTTGTGTGACTAACATGTGTGTAAACATGTTTGGATTGTTGAATTTTATCTTCTTTATCTTTATACTTAGGATGTTATGTATTCTTTAACTAACAATTTGTGTTTGGATTATCTAGTATTTTAATCATAATTATCCATGGTATCAATGTTTCGATTTGCATGGCTTTGTGCATCTTGTGTGTTAGATAGCCTCCTAGTTTTTGATTATTAGTTCACTTTGGCTTGATAAACCTTGGTATAAAATGTGGGCTAGCAAAAGTTTGAGAAAGTGTTATTTTTGAACACCTCTGGTCACGGTTCCATATCATACCCGCTGTTCCTTAGCGATAAGGAACCGCGGACCTACATAAGGAACCGCCTAGTATTGTTTCAACAGAATCTTTGCTTTACACTATTTTCTTTAATCTGTGTAAAACTTTGATAAAACTTTTGGAAAAACCTCCACTTTCCTAAACTAGGATACCTAATATCATTGTTCACATAAAATGTTTTTAACCTATTACTAGTTTGGATCACTCCCTTCTCTTCTTAAACCCTCCATTATTGATTGTGTTTTTTCATCCCTTCAACTCTTCTCTAAACCTTAACATTCAACCATGGTATCCACTAGAACATCCAATTCCTCTAAAACTTCCTTATCCAAAAGAAGTCTTAAGATGAAATTCAAGTTTCCTAAACTTGGCTCTCCATCTTCTCTCAAACCAAAAATTTTAGCCTCACCTATCCTCATCTCTTCATCATTTTCACCACCACTTGCTTCATGGAAAACAAACTCAACCAATGGTACTAACCATTCACATGGTTCTACCTCCTCTTCATTCCAATCAAGAATGAATGAATATTCCTCACCACTCACTTCTAGTCCTCCCTTAAATGTGAATGCTCAACCTCAACCTCATCAAAGAATTCCCTTTATTTTTAGCCTCTTCCTTTTACTCCACCAAATTCACCCATCTCACCCATATCACCCTTGGATACCATTCCTTCTCCACATCCTCCTAACTCGAACACTTCACTCTTGGGTGTTCCCATTTCCCGTTTCTTGGGTGATCTACACTTGTTTGACTTTTTCATGCACAATGGAACCAATTGTCTTTGTTGCTTGAATAACTTTCACCTCATTGATATCCTTAGGCTGGATATGATTGGGGCTCACATCAAGTTGCAAAGCTTCTTGTTGAACCTATTTGCTAATCCTCCTCCTCCTAGGAGATGAATGACTTTTTTAAATCGATTAATTTTAAAGAAGGTCAAGCCAAAGAGATCTATGAATTCAAGACCTAGTTTTAGCTATCTTTGTAGTAGTTAATTGTTTTTTATTTATTGTTTTTCCTTTCTTTTCCCTCATGATTTTCTCATGTAAATGAATTGTGGATTTAGTTTTATGTGTTTTAATCTTTGTGATCACATCAAACAAATTTAATTTATTTAAAATTGAATTTAAATCTATCACAACCTCTAAAAACATGACCTAAAATTGGATCAAAATGTTATCTAAATATTTTGTCACCCTTTGTCAAGACATTCTTTGTGACTGTGTTACTTTTATGCAACCCTAGCATGCTCTAGTGCTAAAAGAGGTAAAAATCCAAGATTTGCAAAATTTTGAAAAAGTCTTATTTTTCTCCAAAACTTTTGAAAATCAGGGTTTGCTGTCCTCTGGACGCGTCTCCTTAGCCCCTAGGCGGCTCCATATCAATATGGAACCGCGGGCTCTATTAAGGAACCGCGTACAGTAAATCCGTTCTTGGCTTATTTATGGTCTTTCTTCCTTGACCACTGTCTTGGTTAAGATTCTTTGTTTACCCAATTTGGCTAAACATTTCCTAGAACCTTTTATTTTCATTTCAAATCTTTGCCTTGTCTATTTTCTTTAAATTCTTCTCTTTTGGGAGTTCTCCTCTTCATCCCTCATAATGCCTAGTTCTTCCTTTCCTAACCTTGACATTTCATTGTCACAATCTTCTCAACCTAAAGCTTCTTCTTCTAAGCTTTCAAAGAAATCGAAAATCTCGGTTAGACCTGTTTGGATAAAAAAGAATAAGAATCCTCATGATTCTTCTTCTCCAAAATCCTCCAAGAATTCCTCTTTCTCTCCAATTCGATATTAGAATGAGTCTTACTCTATAAATATAATTACCGGAGAAAAGGAAATTCTTCCACCACCACCAAAACCTTTCAACTCTCCTCAACTCAATGACATATCGTCTTTCCCTAATCTCACTAGTCATTGTGAAAACATCTCTTATCCATTATCTCCCTCTCCACCAACCTCTAGTTTTAATGGACCTCCCCCATCTACCGACTTTGTTTTGCATCATGGTTCCTCGTGTGCTTGTTGTCGTTTTCAACAAACTGAACTTGCTCATATCTATGACAAGCTAAATTTCCTTGAATTCCTCCTCACTCTACCTCCTCTTAAAGTTTTCGTTCCCATGAACAAAACTTCGAATGATGCTTTGTCGTCTTTCTTTTCCATCTAAAGGCACATTTTGTACTTTAGTTGTTTGAGTCAATAAAACTTAAGCAATCTTGGAAGATTGTCACTATTAGAGTGGTTTATGCTTTGTGGTTTATTTTCCATATTTTTTTTGCTTTAAATATTCATATTATGTGTATGAATATTTCTCTTATATGTTATATGAATGTTATGTGTGTTATCTTTCCCACTAATTCTATTTCACACATTTGTTAAAGAGTTGGTCATGGTTAAAACTTAAAATTAGTTATGGGTGATTCAAAAAATTCTAAATTTTAACCCATTGGCACTTTAAATCATCTTTGATTGGTTTGGATGTTTCTTTTCTTCCTTTATTCCACCAATTGAACTATGATGTTGTCAATACACACTCTTTGGACATACTTAGCAAATGCTTGCTTCTAATTTGAGATTTCTTTTCCTTCTCCCTCTCAAGTTAGTTAGTAGGTAGTGCACATACATACATTGGTGTTTCTTTTCTTTCTTCTAACCTTTGTGTAGCATGTCAGCTTAGCTCATTTACTTGGTGCCGCAAGCAAGGGGGTAAGCACCAAGGGGAGCTAATAGAAAAGTCCGGTTCTTTTCTTCTTCAAAGACTTGTGCTAACCTTTTTGCTTTGACAAAGGGGGAGAAATGAAAGTGCTAAACTCGTTAATAATTCGAATAAACTTGTATTTTACGTAAATGAGTTTATAGTTTGTCGTAATAAAAAAGGGGGAGATTGTTAATGTAAAGCAATGCCTAAAATTACAAAGACATTTATTGACAAACACAAGCATAAAACGAATTATCTAACAAACACTATCATCAAGGTAATAATCATTACACTAACATATCTTAATCATGCTTAGTGATCATAAAAGTGATTAGCCTTAAACTCACTTTTGTCAAATGTAACAAAAGATTTTTATTAAAACTTATTGTTAAGAAAATGTTCTATTAAAATAAAAATATAAATTTGAATATGGCATATTCCAAATGCCATAAGAATATCCTTTGAAGGTTTAAACAGCCTCAGATATTTCAAATTCTCTAAAAGAAAAAAAGGAGCGGAGTCTACTCCCCACGGTTCCTTAAGTGCCTACGCGGTTCCCTATCGATAAGGAACCGCCTGGGTAGATAAGGAACCGCCCCCAAATAGCCGTTGGCATTTGTCTTCTATAAATAGTGGATCAAATCTGCATTTTCATCAGCCTTTTTGGACATCTCTTTCAGCCTTTTTTCACCTATCTAATCCTTGTTATTCGTAAATGATCACTTAATATGTTAAGTATGTTTACTCATGATTATCCTCTTGATATCCTTCTTTACCTTGTCCAAAGAGAAGATCACTCACACACTTGAAATGTGATTAAAGATGAAGTTTTGATGAAGATCACCTTCTCCTAAAGATCTAGTCATGTTCATCATTTTTTTATTTGTGTCTTGTGTAGATCCAATGTATTTGTGAATACTTGGACTAGTTGTGTTCATCTAAGCTATTTGTGAATACTTGGATTAGAATTGGGTAAATCCTTTGCACATGTGTGTGCTTGGATTTGTGTTGTGTAGATCCAAGCTACATGTGTGTACTTGAATATGTTTAGTTGAGTTGTAATAAGTTGTGTTAGTTCTCCCTAAACTATAAAGTGATGTGGTTGTGTCTTGTGAGTTCTCACTAAACTATAAAGTGATATGTAGATTTGTTGTGTGAAGTTCTCACTTAGCTTCAAAGTGAAGAGTCGTGAAGATTGGTTCTAGCTTTGGATTAGAACTCGACATCTAGCCTTGTGTCAGAAAATGGTGAAGTAGGCAACGTTGTGAAGTTTGGTTCTAGCTTTGGATTAAAACTCGACATCTAGCCTTGTGTTGTAAAATGGTGAAGTGGGCGATGTTGTGTAGACTGGTCCTAGCTAAGATTAGGTCTCGTCATTTAGCTTAGTGTCGGAAAATAATGTAAGCAATGTTGTAAGGTTTTCTCCGCCAAGAAGGGAGCTTGTGGATATAGTGTAAATCTCGAGTAATGTGTACTCGAGGAGTGGAGTAGGAACGAGGATAGAGCCTCGTTGTCAAACCACTATAAACCTTGGTGTCTTCCTACTAGGTTGTTTCTTTCCTTACTCATTACTTACATTCATTATCATTATATTTACTACACTTTGTTAATGCATTATAATTGAACCTAATCATTATGCAACTAGCTTTCAAGTAAAAGATAGTTTTGTGCACTCACCTAATTGAAAGGAATTTTAATTAGGAGATAAACCGATGAGAAACTATTCAACCCCCCCCCCCCCCTTCTAGTTTCTACAATTGGTATTAGAGCGATGGTGACACAAGATCTTTGAAGTATATTGTACTTTAAAACTTGGATCGATCCATTGTCTCCTCAAATTAGAAGGTTAAATTATACTAAAGTTTTTCTTTGGTCAAAACTATTTTTTGTTGAAAATAAGCATTTTAAGTTGATAATATTGCATCTCATTTAGATTAGTAGTATTAATGCATTTTAGATTTACTCTTGAAATGTATCTACTAGTTTTCATCTTGTTATGTGTAGGTACTCATGAAGATAAATCATTCTATTGATTATGGATTGAGTTACTTACACTTGTAGAAGACTCATCTTCTTTGATTTCCAACATCATTGAATGATGATATCAAGATGGGTAGGAGTGATACTAGTCCTTGAAAACTTAGTAGTCACTATTAGTCATTTTTTGGGATTTGCATTGGTTCCTTGAAAGCTTGCAATGCAATTTGTGGCCAGTGTACTTTTTCGTTCTTCTACACGCCCTATTGATCATTATTTTGATCATTAATTGACTGTATTCTTCTTCTTGGCATCCTTGCCTTGACATGTATTTGTGGTTTGTGATTCTTCCCTTTACCCCTCTCAAACCTTCATTGTTTAGATACTTGACTCACTATGGAGATGTAGGGTGAGTTAGTAGAAGCTTAAAGTATCAAGCATGATTTCCATGGTTTGCACCCTTACGGTTAGTAGGCCCAATATCATGTGTAACTTGTGAAATTAAGCTCATCTCTAGGATGATTAGTGAATCCCTTGAGATACCAAACTACTTCATTAAGCTGTAGGTGGATTTTACACATTTGGAATTGAAATATTTCAAGGATATTGTTATTGTTAATCCTAGCAATAATTATCCGATCATGTGGGAGAGAAAGTGAATTTATACCTTGCTCATGTTTTGAAATAGAATAAGACTACTTGTAACACCCCACTTGGATAAGTGGACCATTACGTGTATTTATGGCGTGTCATCAAAGCATAAGGTAAATGTCCTAAAACATTAACTGACCATAAAGGAAATACCGGAATCAAACATCGATAATCCTTACATAAGCTTAAAACATGAAAAAGTAAACACTGAAGGAAAGGACTAAATAATATCCAAATAAATAGAATACTCTAAGAAGTGCATGAAGTAAGGAGTCTGGATAGCTTCCATCCCAATGCACATGCTCTCAGAACCCTAAGAGCGTCCTGGTGTACCTGCCGTTAGAACATGAAAGGAACTACGGCTGAGCATAACGCCTAGTGAACGGATATAAAGCATGAAAAGAAATACTGAAATGAAGCAGATGATAAAATACTGAAGCTGTAAGACTGATAAGTAAAGTTGCATCGGAAATTTGTGTATAATCTGTAAAGTCTGATTTAAAAATAATAAAGTTGAACTGTTATCTGTTAAATCTGAAAACATGCATTTACTGTATTTTAATTGCCAAAGCTTATGTAGGTCATTTGCTGTAACAACGGTGCATGAATCACTGGAGGGGTGACCTCGTCATGCTATAGAGGGGTGACCTCTAAATGCTGTAGAGGGGTGACCTCTAAATACTATGTTGGGTGGAGGGATCAGCTCCAATGTGAAGGATGTAGAGCACACACCACATTCACCTGATAAACTGTAAACTGATAAGCCTAGGATGCATCCATACACCCCACTAATAATGCTGATAAAATGGCCAAGCTGAGCTGAGTGGGACGATGCAGGATATCACACTCCTGCATGTGAGTCACGACACCGGTGCCTCTAGTGCCATGGTTACGGTACGTCCGTAACTAGTACATAAACTGGTCATGCTTGTATATAATGCTCAGGCAATATCTTAGTTATTTAAATAATTTCTGATAATTTATAACATGTACCGGGGAAAACATTTGGCTGCAGATGGGAAATCCTAATCATGCATAGAAAGAAAGTCCTTACTGAAAGGACGGAAAATCCGTATGTTGAATCAAATAAATGAAAGAAACAAATAGCTGAGAGATAAAGATATTCGTACCTTAACCAAACCTTGATTCGTAAAAAATGCCCAAAATCATTACCCGTCAAATAATCTACAAACATTTTATGAACTAAGTATTATTTATTCTTTATTTAGCTAACGTATATATTAAACTCTTTAGTATAAATTGTGCTCATTTCTAACGAATATATCACGTCATTGTTTATATATATTTTGTTCGCATGAGAACCTACTTTAACGAGTTACAATTTCATGTATCATTTGAGTTCGTTAGTATGTGATTTAGACACATGACTACTTCTCTTACTTCATATAATTAAATATCTAATCATATGTTAATAGTGAAATTCTAAATACTTTTAGGTATATTTGTAAAGAGCTTTATATTTGAAGGACTAACAATGAAAATTAGTAAATAATTGGCAACAACTGTTGTCTTCTTCATTTGATATGTCGCTGCACTTGTTCCATGCTCGATATATATATAATCCGATCATACATAAACATTTCGAAATCTTCTCTACTCCATTTTCAAATGTAAAAGTTCATGTCTTAACTTTAGATAAATACCATGGTGGTTAAGTAGAAATGTTCATCTTTATTAAGTGTTAACATACACACTGTTTTGCTAATTTTGTGTAAAAGAACCAATGAAATCATTATTTGATTGGTTGAAAATATATAACTGTTGCTTGAGTAGTAGCCTTTCTCATTTGATTATTTATGTCTAATATGTGATTCGTAAGATTGAGATATATATCATAGTAGGAAAAATGTGCATGAAGCAGTAACAGATGATAAATCAAGAATTACCTCAAGGCTTAACGAGATTGATCGAAACCGAAACAAAACGCAACACAGACACCAGAATATATCGAGATGCGGTCAAACCGAAAATGAAACGTGTCGCAACAAATATCATGCCAATCGCGAACCAAAACCTTTGACCAAATCATGAAACATCGAACCAACATGAGCACTATCGTAACTCGAACAATTAACCTTAGCGCGAACCGTATCAGAACTAAGATTTCGATGAATACTTTTATACACTAGATTTTGTAGGGAATTTTTCTCGTTCATTAGACTTAGGTATGTATGAATGATTTGCAACTAAAGCCGAATATATATGGATGTGAGGAAGAAAACAAAGAAAACGTGTGGGCGGAGCGAATGCATTTAATGTTATTGTCAAACATTCTATACCAAGATGAGAAAGAAACTTTCACTTTGAAAAATATGGGATTTGGTGAAGATACTACTAGCCGAATAATTCTCTTAATTAGGTGATTATATTAAAGTCAATATTAATGTGTTTTACAATCTTCATGCTAATTCCTTAACGTCAATGCAAGCTGTTTATTTTTCTTGTACCGTAATTAAACAAGAGTCAAAGATCAATTGATATTTTTGTCGTATATTATATATTATGAAAAGTGATACAGACTTGTTATTATAGTTGGGTATTATAATTCTACCAATAATTATAAAATATTGTTTTTTTATTTCTAATTTATTTTATTAATTCAAAACATATAATTCAAATAATCTGAAAAGAAAAATCAAATTCTCAAATTTGGGTTTTACACTACTCGTGAAAATGATCGTATTCTATGCATAAATAATGCTTGGTATAATTCATTACCAAAGCCGTTTAGACCTTCGCGGAAAGGCACGTCTTAAACCACTATATATGACACAAGCTCTTCGTCTCCTCGATTTGAAGAATGTAATTTGTCTCTTGAGCAATGTTCTTGGTCTTGATTCACTTCCCTTGACTCCTCTCCCCTTTGCTTCATTGCTACGAGTAGTCGTTTGTTCGTTTCGGACTTTTCCTATCTCGATTCAACTCGTAATCCTTCAACAAAGCATTATTACCTAGTGTTTTGGTGGTCTAATGATATCCTAAAAGGTTTAAGATATATTTTTAAGTAATTTAAAATTTTTGGTTTTCAAAAATTCTTTGTTTTTCTTTGATAAAAACCAGCCACTGTAGACGGTTCCTTATCAGGCGCGGTTCCAATGCGCGGTTCCTTATCGATAAGGAACCGCGGGCAGAATCTTCGCTAAAGCGCCAGTTTTATTAAAATAACCTTTTAAAACAAAACCCTCTATCTCCTTCACACACACAGCTGACGAAAATACCCAGTTTTCCATCAACATTGTTATTCCTAAACCTTCAATTACTCAAGATTAATTGACTTCGATTTGTGGGTTTCACTCATCCTTCATCAAAGATCAACTATTTGTAAGTCATTTCTTTCAATTTCGTCTAATTTGTTCTAGGGTTCATACATTCATAATTGGTGCTTTTTAAAATTGACATTGAATTAGAACCTTACTAGTAATAAGAGTTGACATAGTATTGTTACTATGATTCCTTAGGTTCATATTCATTGAGATTTTACTAAAACCCACTTGTAGAACAAATCCGAATTTTGACTAAATAGTTTGGTTGATTGATGGAATTGATATGAACCCATGAACAAGTTGGTAATGGCATTGTTAAATGCTTACCTAAAAACCTTGCTTTGAAAAAACAATGTTCAAGTTCATTATTGATCTTACACGGTCAATGTGTCATTGTTAATAATGAACTAGGTATATTGTGAATATGAGAATGATAAGGATTAAACCTTTGTTTGTCAAGAGATTGATGAAACACATTCTCATTTTCTTTGATTTTTGGTTTATTTGTAACATATGTGTAATTGGGGAAATACGTTTGTATATTATTTTTAGGTACTATCATGACCTCAGGATATCAAAATGATCACCTACTTACTAGAAGATACATGCCTAATCTTTCTTTGTTAAATCAAACTCACTCTACTCAAAACACTTATCATAATCTTGAATCTCGTTGTTTCCATGAAGGACGTATTGTTCCTTCTAACTTTCTTAGACTTGACTTCATTCGATTCATGTTCAATACCATTGGCTTTGATTGTTTGCTTGATATAGATGAGCCAATCTTTCCTTCTTTCCTCGTGGAATTCTTTAACTCGTTCAAACTAATGTGCATCAACAATGGTCTATATATAAGATTTTCCATCAAGGGGAAAACCTTTATGTACACTCTTGAGGAATTTGGTGAGATTCTCAGAGTCTCATACGAAGGTCAATGTAGGTTCACCGATGCTTGGGGTTTAAAACACTTAGAATCGGCCCCTATTGATGTGCATTATGTGACCGAGATTCCTTCGGCTTTGGACATCTCTCGTGCCCTTGCTACACCTCGTGAACATCCTATTCTTGGTAATTTTGAAGGAGAATTTTGGGCTCTCACTCCTTGGGAATTACTAACTAGCGATCTTAGTGATTTTATGATCCCTTGGGCCGAAATCATGAGGGAAAATGCAATGTGTTTGGATGGTGATCGCAACCATGTGCCCGCTTGTCTTGCATATATGTTGTATTGTGTTGCTACCACCACTCCATACAACCTTACATTTTTCATAGCTAGAAGAATAAGATTTGTTCTCAATGGATCTCGTTCTACTCTTCCTTATGCCATGATTCTCTCACGGCTTCTTAAGAGAGTTATTCTTGACTTTCCTCCTCTAAATCCTTCATCTTTTCACTCCGTGGATCAAGTCATGTTTCCTATTGAAGGGAATGTCTCTTCTGTTCCCACGCATGACTCAAATAAAGATGAAAATGTCTCTCAAGACAATTCTCTCATTCCTTGTTATGACTTGTCATCATCTATCTCTCAATTGTCTTCACTAGACATTGATTCAGACTATCAGTATTGTCTCAATCTTCATCTTCAAGATCGAATCAGAAGTGAATCAAGGCAAGGAGGAAATGCTCATAGATGAATGATATATACCACTCTTGTGTGACTAACATGTGTGTAAACATGTTTGGATTATTGAATTTTATCTCCTTTATCTTTATACTTAGGATGTTATGTATTCTTTAACTAACAATTTGTGTTTGGATTATCTAGTATTTTAATCCTAATTATCCATGGTATCGATGATTCGATTTGCATGGCTTTGTGCATCTTGTGTGTTAGATAGCCTCCTAGTTTTTGATTATTAGTTCACTTTGGCTTGATAAACCTTGGTATAAAATCTGGGCTAGCAAAAGTTTGAGAAAGTGTTATTTTTGAACACCTCTGGTCACGGTTCCATATCAAACCCGTTGTTCCTTAGCGATAAGGAACTGCGGACCTACGTAAGGAACCGCCTAGTATTGTTTCAACAGAATCTTTGCTTTACACTGTTTTCTTTAATCTGTGTAAAACTTTGATAAAACTTTTGCAAAAACCGGCACTTTCCTAAACTAGGATATCTAATTTCATTGTTCACATAAAATGTTTTTAACCTATTACTAGTTTGGATCACTCCCTTCTCTTCTTAAACCCTTCATTGTTGATTGTGTTTTTTCATCCCTTCAACTCTTCTCTAAACCTTAACATTCAACCATGGTATCCACTAGAACATCCAATTCCTCCAAAACTTCCTTATCCAAAAGAAGTCTTAAGATGAAATTCAAGTTTCCTAAACTTGGCTCTCCATCTTCTCTCAAACCAAAAAGTGAAGCCTCACCTATCCTCATCTCTTCATCATTTTCACCACCACTTGCTTCATGGAAAACAAACTCAACCAATGGTACTTACCATTCACATGGTTCTACCTCCTCTTCATTCCAATCAAGAATGAATGAGTATTCCTCACCACTCACTTCTAGTCCTCCCTTAAATGTGAACGCTCAACCTCAACCTCATCAAAGAATTTCCTTTATTTTTTAGCCTCTTCCTTTTACTCCACCAAATTCACCCATATCACCCTTGGATACCATGCCTTCTCCACATCCTCCTAACTCGAACACTCCACTCTTGGGTGTTCCCATTTCCCGTTTCTTGGGTGATCCACACTTGTTTGACTTTTTCATGCACAATGGAACCAATTGTCCTTGTTGCTTGAACAACTTTCACCTCATTGATATTCTTAGGTTGGAGATGATTGGGGCTCACATCAAGTTGTCAAGCTTCTTGTTGAACCTATTTGCTAATCCTACTCCTCCTAGGAGATGAATGACTTTTTTAAATCGATTAATTTTAAAGAAGGTCAAGCCAAAGAGATCTATGAATTCAAGACCTAGTTTTAGCTATCTTTGTAGTAGTTAATTGTTTTTTATTTCTTGTTTTCTATTTCTTTTCCCTCATGATTTTCTCATGTGGATGAATTGTGGATTTAATTTTATGTGTTTTAATCTTTGTGATCACATAAAACAAATTTAATTTATTTAGAATTGAATTTAAATCTATCACAACCTCTAAAACTTGACTTAAAATTGGATTAAAATGTTATCTAGATATTTTGTCACCCTTTGTCAAGACATTCTTTGTGACTGTGTTACTTTTATGCAACCCTAGCATGCTCTAGTGCTAAAAGAGGTAAAAATCCAAGATTTGCAAAATTTTTAAAAAGTCTTATTTTTCTCCAAAACTTTTGAAAATCAGGGTTTGCTGTCCTCTGGACGCGTCTCCTTAGCCCCTAGGCGGCTCCATATCAATATGGAACCGCGGGCTCTATTAAGGAACCGCGTACAGTAAATCCGTTCTTGGCTTATTTTTGGTCTTTCTTCCTTGACCACTGTCTTGGTTAAGATTCTTTGTTTACCCAATTTGGCTAAACATTTCCTAAAACCTTTTATTTTCATTTCAAATCTTTGCCTTGTCTATTTTCTTTAAATTCTTCTCTTTTGGGAGTTCTCCTCTTCATCCCTTATAATGCCTAATTCTTCCTTTCCCAACCTTGACATTTCTTTGTCACAATCTTCTCAACCTAAAGCTTCTTCTTCTAAGCTTTCAAAGAAATCAAAAATCTCGGTTAGACCCGTTTGGATCAGAAAGAATAAGAATCCTCATGATTCTTCTTCTCCAAAATCCTCCAAGAAGTCCTCTTTCTCTCCGATTCGATATTGGAATGAGACTTACTCTATAAATCCAATTACCGGAGAAAAGGAAATTCTTCCACCACCACCAAAACCTTTCAACTCTCCTCAACTCAATGACATATCGTCTTTCCCTAATCTCACTAGGCATTGTGAAAACATCTCTTATCCATTATCTCCCTCTCCACCAACCTCTAATTTTGATGGACCTCCCCCATCTACCGACTTTGTTTAACATCATGTTTCCTCGTGTGCTTGTTGTCATTTTCAACATATTGAACTTGCTCATATCTATGACAAGCTAAATTTCCTTGAATTCCTCCTCACTCGACCTCCTCTCAAAGTTTTCGTTCCCATGAACAAAACTTCGAATGATGCTTCGTCGTCTTTCTTTTCCATCTAAAGGCACATTTTGTACTTTAGTTGTTTGAGTCAATAAAACTTAAGCAATCTTGGAAGATTATCACTATTAGAGTAGTTTATGCTTTGTGGTTTATTTTCCATATTTTTTTTGCTTTAAATATTCATATTGTGTTTATGAATATTTCTCTTATATGTTATATGAATGTTATGTGTGTTATCTTTCCCACTAATTCTATTTCACACATTTGTTAAAGAGTTGATCATGGTTAAAACTTAAAATTAGTTATGGGTGATTCAAAAAATTCTAAATTTTAACCCATTGACAATTTAAATCATCTTCGATTGGTTTGGATGTTTCTTTTCTTCCTTTATTCCACCAATTGAACTATGATGTTGTCAGTACACACTCTTTGGACATACTTAGCAAATGCTTGCTTCTAATTTAAGATTTCTTTTCCTTCTCCCTCTCAAGTTAGTTAGTAGGTAGTGCACGTACATACATTGGTGTTTCTTTTCTTTCTTCTAACCTTTGTGTAGCATGTCACCTTAGCTCATTTACTTGGTGCCGCAAGCAAGGGGGTAAGCACCAAGGGGGAGCTACTAGAAAAGTCCGGTTCTTTTCTTCTTCAAAGACTTGTGCTAACATTTTTGCTTTGACAAAGGGGGATAAATGATAGTGATAAACTCGTTAATAATTCAAATAAACTTGTATTTTACGTAAATGATTTTATAGTTTGTCGTAATCAAAAAGGGGGAGATTGTTAATGTAAAGCAATGCCTAAAATTACAAAGACATTTATTGACAAACACAAGCATAAAACGAATTATCTAACAAACACTATCATCAAGGTAATAATCATTACACTAACATATCTTAATCATGCTTAGTGATCATAAAAGTGATTAGCCTTAAACTCACTTTTGTCAAATGTAACAAAAGATTTTTATTAAAACCTATTGTTAAGAAAATGTTTTATTAAAATGAAAATATAAATTTGAATATGGCATATTCCAAATGCCATAAGAATATCCTTTGAAGGTTTAAACAGCCTCATATATTTCAAATTCTCTAAAAGACAAAAAGGAGCGGAGTCTACTCCCCGTGGTTCCTTAAGTGCCTACGAGGTTCCCTATCGATAAGGAACCGCCTGGGTAGATAAGGAACCGCCCCAAATAGCCATTGGCATTTGTCTTCTATAAATAGTGGATCAAATCTCCATTTTCATCAGCCTTTTTGGACATCTCTTTCAGCCTTTTTCACCTATCTAATCCTAGTCATTTGTAAATGATCACTTAATATGTTAAGTATGTTTACTCATGATTATCCTCTTGATATCCTTCTTTACCTTGTCCAAAGAGAAGATCACCCACACACTTGAAATGTGATTAAAGATGAAGTTTTGATGAAGATCACCTTCTCCTAAAGATCTAGTCATGTTCATCATTTTTTTATTTGTGTCTTGTGTAGATCCAATGTATTTGTGAATACCTGGACTAGTTGTGTTCATCTAAGCTATTTATGAATACTTGGATTAGAATTGTGTAAATCCTTTGCAAATGTGTGTTCTTGGATTTGTGTTGTGTAGATCCAAGCTACATGTGTGTACTTGGATATGTTTAGTTGAGTTGTAATAGGTTGTGTTAGTTCTCCCTAAACTATAAAGTGATGTGGTTGTGTCTTGTGAGTTCTCACTAAACTATAAAGTGATATGTAGATTTGTTATTGAAGTTCTCTCTTAGATTCAAAGTGAAAAGTCGTGAAGATTGGTTCTAGCTTTGGATTAGAACTCGACATCTAGCCTTGTGTCAGAAAATGGTGAAGTAGGCAACGTTGTGAAGTTTGGTTCTAGCTTTGGATTAAAACTCGACATCTAGCCTTGTGTTGTAAAATGGTGAAGTGGGCGACGTTGTGTAGATTGGTCCTAGCTAAGATTAGGTCTTGACATTTAGCTTAGTGTCGAAAAATAATTTAAGCAACGTTGTAAGGTTTTGTCCACCAATAAGGGAGCTTGTGGATTTAGTGGAAATCTAGAGTAAGGTGTACAGGAGGAGTGGAGTTGGAACGAGGATAGAGCCTCGTTGTCGAACCACTATAAATCTTGGTGTCTTCCTACTAGGTTGTTTCTTTCCTTACTCATTACTTACATTCATTATCATTATAATTACTACACTTTGTTAATGCATTAGAATTGAACCTAATCATTATGAAACTAGCTTTCAAGTAAAAGATAGTTTTGTGCACTCACCTAATTGAAAGGAATTTTAATTAGGAGATAAACCGATGAGAAACTATTCACCCCCCCCCCCCCCCCCCCTTCTAGTTTCTACAATTGGTATTAGAGCGATGGTGACACAAGATCTTTGAAGTATATTGTACTTTAAAACTTGGATCGATCCATTGTCTCCTCAAATTAGAAGGTTAAATTGTACTAAAGTTTTTCTTTGGTCAAAACTATTTTTTGTTGAAAATAAGCCTTTTAAGTTGATAATATTGCATCTCATTTAGATTAGTAGTATTAATGCATTTTAGATTTACTCTTGAAATGTATCTACTAGTTTTCATCTTGTTATGTATAGGTACTAATGAAGATAAATCATTCTATTGATTGTGAATTGAGTTACTTACACTTATAGAAGATTCATCTTCTTTGATTTCCAACATCATTGAATGATGATATCAAGATGGGTAGGAGTGATACTAATCCTTGAAGACTTAGTTGTCACTATTAGTCGTTTGTTGGGATTTGCATTGGTTCCTTGAAAGCTTGCAATGCAATTTGTGGCCAATGTACTTTTTCGTTCTTCTACACGCCCTATTGATCATTCTTTTGATCATTAATTGACTGTATGCTTCTTCTTGGTATCCTTGCCTTGACATTTATTTGTGGTTTGTGATTCTTCCCTTTACCCCTCTCAAACCTTCATTGTTTAGATCCTTGACTCACTATGGAGATGTAGGGTGAGTTAGTAGAAGCTTAAAGTATCAAGCATGATTTCCCTGGTTTGCACCCTTACGGTTAGTAGGCCAAATATCATGTGTAACTTATGCAATTAATCTCATCTCTAGGATTATTAGTGAATCCCTTGAGATACCAAACTACTTCATTAAGCTGTAGGTGGATTTTACACATTTGGAATTGAAATATTTCAAGGATATTGTTATTGTTAATCCTAGCAATAATTATCCGATCATGTGGGAGAGAAAGTGAATTTATACCTTGCTCATGTTTTGAAATAGAATAAGACTACTTGTAACACCCCACTTGGATAAGTGGACCATTACGTGTATTTATGGCGTGTCATCAAAGCATAAGGTAAATGTCCTAAAACATTAACTGACCATAAAGGAAATACCAGAATCAAACATCGATAATCCACACATAAGCTTAAAACATGAAAAACTAAACACTAAAGGAAAGGACTAAATAATATCCAAATAAACAGAATACTCTAAGAAGTGCATGAAGTAAGGAGTCTGGATAGCTTCCATCCCAATGCACATGCTCTCAGAACCCTAAGAGCGTCCTGGTGTACCTGCCGTTTGAACATGAAAGGAACTACGACTGAGCATAACGCCCAGTGAACGGATATAAAGCATGATAAGAAATACTGAAATGAAGCAGATGATAAAATACTGAAGCTGTAAGACTGATAAGTAAAGTTGCAGCGGAAATCTGTGTATAATCTGTAAAGTCTGATTTAAAAATAATAAAGCTGAACTGTTATCTATTAAATCTGAAAACATGCATTTGCTGTATTTTAATTGTCAAAGCTTATGTAGGTCATGTGTTGTAACAACGGTGCATGAATAACTGGAGGGGTGACCTCGTCATGCTGTAGAGGGGTGACCTCTAAATGTTGTAGAGGGGTGACCTCTATAAACTATGCTGGGTGGAGGGATCAGCTCCAATGTGAAGGATGTAGAGCACACACCACATTCACCTGATAAACTATAAACTAATAAGCCTAGGATGCATCCATACACCCCACTAATAATACTGATAAAATGGTCAAGCTGAGCTGAGTGGGACGATGCAGGATATCACTCTCCTGCATGTGAGTCACGACACCGGTGCCTCTAGTGCCATGGTTACGGTACCTCCGTAACTAGTACATAAACTGGTCATGCTTGTATATAATGCTCAGGCAATATCTTAGTTATTTAAATAATTTTTGAAAATTTATAACATGTACTGGGGAAAACATTTGGCTGCAGACGAGAAATCCTAATCATGCATAGAAGGGAAGTCCTTACTGAAAGGACGGAAAATCCGTACGTTGAATCAAATAAACGAAAGAAACAAATAGCTGGGAGTTAAAGATATTCGTACCTTAACCAAACCTTGATTCGTAAAAAAATGCCCAAAATCATTATCCGTCAAATAATCTACAAACAATTTATGAACTAAGTATTATTTATTCTTTATTTAGCTAACTTATATATTAAACTCTTTAGTATAAATTGTGCTCATTTCTAACGAATATATCACGTCATTGTTTATATATATTTTGTTCGCATGAGAACCTACTTTAACGAGTTACAATTTCATGTATCATTTGTAAAGAGCTTTATATTTGAAGGACCAACAATGAAAATTAGTAAATAATTGGCAACAACTGTTGTCTTCTTCATTTGATATGTCGCTGCACTTGTTCCATGCTCGATATATATATAATCCGATCATACATAAACATTTCGAAATCTTCTCTACTCCATTTTCAAATGTAAAAGTTCATGTCTTAACTTTAGATAAATACCATGGTGGTTAAGTAGAAATGTTCATCTTTATTAAGTGTTAACATACACACTGTTTTGCTAATTTTGTATAAAAGAACCAATGAAATCATTATTTGATTGGTTGAAAATATATAACTATTGCTTGAGTAGTAGCCTTTCTCATTTGATTATTTATGTCTAATATGAGATTCATAAGATTGAGATATATATCATAGTAGGAAAAATGTGCATGAAGCAGTAACAGATGATAAATCAAGAATTACCTCAAGGCTTAATGAGATTGATCGAAACCGAAACAAAACGCAACACCAGACACCAGAATATATCGAGATGCGGTCAAACCGAAAACGAAACGTGTTGCAACAAATATCATGCCAATCGCGAACCAAAACCTTTGACCCAATCACGAAACATCGAACCAACATGAGCACTATCGTAACTCGAACAATTAACCTTAGCGCGAACCGTATCTGAACTAAGATTTCGATGAATACTTTTATACACTAGATTTTGTAAGGAATGTTTCTCGTTCATTAGACTTAGGTATGTATGAATGATTTGCAACTAAATCCGAATATATATGGATGTGAGGCAAAAAACAAAGAAAACGAGTGGGCGGAGCGAATGCATTTATTGTTATTGTCAAACATTCTATACCAAGATGAGAAAGAAACTTTCAGTTTAAAAAATATGGGATTTGGTGGAGATACTACTAGCCGAATAATTCTCTTGATTAGGTGATTATATTAAAGTCAATATTAATGTGTTTTACAATCTTCATGCTAATTCCTTAACGTCAATGCAAGCTGTTTATTTTTCTTGTACCGTAATTAAACAAGAGTCAAAGATCAATTGATATTTTTGTCGTATATTATATATTACGAAAAGTGATACAGACTTATTATAGTTGGGTATTATAATTCTATCAATACATATAAAATATTGTTTTTTATTTCTAATTTTTTTTATTAATTCAAAACATATAATTCAAATAATCTGAAAAGAAAAATCAAATTCTCAAATTTGGGTTTTACAACTCTTCCTCTCTAAAAAAAATAATTCGTCCTCGAATTAAAGGTAACAAGCCGATGAAGTTATAAGAACGGAAGGAACACGTAAGCTGGAAAGACATGTAAGCTGAAAAGATAATTTGTCCTCGAACTAGAACATAATGCTGCTGAAAGGGTATAAACGTGACATGACTGAAGTTAACATGGAACGTAACATGTCTGGAAGAACTTAACTGAATTATTGAAGGAAAGGATGAGAGGTCTGGATGGACTCCTCCGTTTCAAGTGGCTTCCCGCTCGAAACGATTCCTTCAAAGATCTTTACATACTGAAAATCTTAGTCCTGATGACCCTATCCTTACGATGCTGAATAGTTTCTGGTTCCATATTTAAGATGGATTTTCTGAATCTGATAGCATGAATAAGCTATAGTATGTAGGAATACATGAAACGATAAGTACAATATCCTGAAAGATAACATTTATCTCTGAGCAAGCTACTGAAACATAAGGGACGAACTACATGAACAATTGTGAACGTGCTACGTAAGCAATTGTGAACGTGGTTCGCGATCATCTGATGAATGTTGGGCATGGAATATATCATGATCGTGATATGTGAAACATACTGTGAACGCAATACTAGACATATCATGAAAATATGTTGACTAAGAAAGGAATGCCAAACGGTACGGCCTGAGACGTGAAACGTCTGCCTAGGCATGGAAAAGATATGCTAAACTCTAGTCTGGTTTCTTAAGATTTATGTAACCGTATTCGGTAACAAGTGTGAAACGTGTATCGCGAGATGGAACATAAACTTGAACGTGAACAATGTTATGAACGCAAATGTGAGCTTAAATCATGAGGTAGCACAAAACATGAACTGGAACAGCATCATACTGCGAATGAGACGTAACCATGAAAGTGTAAATAAAGTGAACGTAAAGTAAACGTAAACATACATGTGATCGTGAACATGAATTCTGTCTGATATGATGGTCGATGGAATACCTTGAAATTGTACAATTTACTACAAGTCCGCTACTACATAATCCTTTCGGATGAAAGAAAACGTGCAGGCTGATTACATGGTCGACAATGACTTATATAGCATCATAATTTTTCTGAGTCTGTGGTAAACTGATAACAATCTCCATGGAGTCTTATCTCATTTCTATTCAGAAATTTCTAATGGTTGTAATAACTCATTAGCATGTCGATGTCCTATCTTGAACCTGTGATATGTCAGGCATCGAGTTATGAATATTTTTGCATCAATGTGTGATACTGCTTCTATCAAAATTCTTCCTAGGATATGGGACATTCTGGTGGAAATCTGGTTGAATAGCTATGGAAGAATTTTAGTTAGACTGTCAGTAATTTTTGCGGTAGTAGCCAATTGAGTTCTAGAAAAGTTTGTACTTCGTTCACAGGCGTCGGTCGGGACCATCAGGTGATGGCCTTCACCTTCGCAGGATTTTCTAAAATTTCTTTCTACTGAAATAGGGTGGCTCAGAAATGCCACTCATTTCAAGTGAAATTTATATCTGGAAAGTTGTGTATAAAAATTTCTCCTATTGAAGATTATGTGCAACTGTGAGAAGATGAGTCTCGTGTTCTTCTCTAGTATTAGGCAGATCAGAATGTGATCAAAGAATATACTAACGATTTTGTCTGAGAGTCATGGAAAAATTTTGTTCATAAATTTCATAAAATAGCTGGAGCATTAGGGAGCTCAGAAGTATATAATCAAAAATTTTTAGAGAGACTGTAATATGTGCAACAGCAGTCGGGAAAACATCATGTTCTTTCTCTCACCACTGACGGTAACATGACTCACCACTGACGGTAACATGATCGGAAGTTATTCTAAAAAATGTTTAAGACATCGCAACATATCAGATAAGCTTTCTATACGTGGAATGCAACATCGATTATGAATGGCGATCTGGTAAATTTTTCGATGGTCGATACATGATCTCATGTTACCGGCCTTTTTTCTAATAGACAGAAACGATGTACTTTCTGGTGGTGCGTTAGGGCGAATAAGGCCTCGTTCCCGTAACATTTACAGCAAATGTTGCAACTCTTTAACTTAGCTGAAACCCTGCAATAAAAATTTTTGAAAACAGGTTCCGTTCTTGAGACTAACTCGATGTTAAATTATGTCTCGTGGTTAGGAAGGAATTTCTTGAAAACTTTCTGAAATTACATCTGGAAACTCTAGAGTAATCTACTGGTCATGAATTTAAAGAATTTTAGAAGTGGATTATAACTGGTGGCTAGAAAGTCTTCGTAGCTATGGACTAATAAGTCACGCGCTTGTAAGGCAGAAACAACTTGTACTGATTTTTCTGGCAGAAGATATAATGAATATATTTGGGATTTAATAAGACAATTCACGTCATTAACTGAAAGGATAACTTTAATAAACATGGTTGGTACTGTGGAGTCTTTTCTGGCTGGGAGGTCGGTAAATACCTGTTTTAAAATAAAGCTGACATAGGAATACGTGAAGTAAACATGACGATTTTCACTGAATGTGTTCGTCCGTAACCTCATAGAATGAATACTGCGTGTTTAACCTGATTAATACTTCAGTGGTGGTAACTGGATCTTTAATGATCTGATTTTATATATGGCATGACGAAACGGTCATATCCCCTTGGAGGGTACCCTGAATTTCTGAGAGCGTGATTTAACATACATACAGAGTTATGAGTTCTAACTCGCACTCTGAGAAGATATTCGTACGACGTGTACCATGACTGGTGTCCTGATATGTGTCTTCCAAAATGATACCTGAGACCTATGTCTCGACTGATGTCTTGACATGTGTTTTAGTGGATGAATCTGGACAAGTCTGATAAATTTTTGGTAACTGCTAGGATTGGCGGACCGGTTAAACTACTGACCTCTGTATTTCTGGTCATGTTCGTTCTGGAGTTCCGATGGTTACTGGCTGATTAATTATAAGCACGGTGGTTGTCATTACCGCTTTGTCTGTCAAATTATGACGGTCATTATCATGACCGTGATTCAGGTGACTATTTTGTTGAGTGGTCGGTTAGTTTTGGTTCCCAATCTTCTGAATAAAGGTTGGCTGGGTGAAATGTGACATCTAGCTGAGAAGGTAAAAGCATGGAATGTAATGGTAGTATCTGATGATTGAAGTTTATTCTTGTCATAAATTTCAAATTTATAGTTTTCGTCCTTGTTCCGCAGAGTCTTCATAGTATAAATGGCATCAGCATCTTGAGAAATCTCCAAAGTATCAGCAGCATCAGCATTTGTGTGGTCTTCAAAGTGTTAGCAACATCAGTATCCGGTAAGATCTTCTACTCACGAGCGGCATCCGCATCTGGTAGAATATCGACAAGTGGAAACGCCTGAGATGATTGAGGATCGATTAGCAATATCCATGGAGTAGGGTACCTGGAGTACACATGAAATAATGTACATGAAGTATAACTGAGACACTGTACATGGGTACATATGGAATACTGTACATGGCACTGGTGGAAACTTTATGGAATGATCAATACTGATGTCACTTATTTGACATGATCAAGGATTAAATTGATTTAACTGGTTAGCAAAATGAACTGAAATGGTTAACATGATAGGCTGATAATTTCTGCGTAGGCTTAATGCTGGTTGTATAGAGGCTGGAGAGTATGATTAAACGGAGTTTCATTAATGTTCAGTATGAATACACGACTGATGAAAACCAAACATGATTTATTATGAAAAAAAGATTTTACTGTAACCCTTCTATATCTTCGCAAGAAACATCATTGTTTTGCTAAAAACATAATCCTCGTAAGGAGACATGAAACTTATTCAGCATGAAAATGACCTTCACGTGAGAGCATGAAATTTGGTTGTTACAAAGAACATGAAAAGATAATCGACTGAAGTTTAACATCAACTGGTGTGGATGGCTATGGTTCAATCCACAGAATTCAAGGAACAAAACATGTGACTAAGTATGGGCGATTCTGGTTCGATCCATACTTGTAGAAATTTTTCTGAGATCTGTCATGTATAGAAATTTACAATCTGGGACTAAATATAGATAGATGTAGTCCAATCCATACTTGTTAAAATTCTATGAAATGTCATGATATGACAAAGGTGAATAACTGTTGATCGGTTCACAGACATCATTCAACTAGAAAGCATGAAATTTGACCTGAGAAATGGTGAACGCATATGGGTCAGTTCACCTAATAACATTCGACTGGAAACATTAATCTGTCATGAGTAAGGATGAACGCCTATTGGTCGGTTCACCAATACAAAAATCTGAACGTGCAAGGGTGAACGCCTATGGTTCGGTTCACCAAAACAAAATTCGCAGAAAAGCACATGCGACTAAATATGGCCAGTCCTGTACCAACCTTTACTTAGTCAAAAACTTTAAGAAAATTGGTGGATAAATGAAGAAAACTGACTAAACAATCCATGAGAACATGAAAGATAACAGCGCCAAAATCTGGGAAGTTCCTAGTGACTACCCACTAGTCACAGGTCAAGTTTTAGAGCCTACAGGTCGAACCTATAGCTCTGATATCATAATTGTAACACCCCACTTGGATAAGTGGACCATTACGCATATTTATAGCGTGTCATCAAAGCATAAGGTAAATATCCTAAAACATTAACTGACCATAAAGGAAATACCAGAATCAAACATCGATAATCCACACATAAGCTTAAAACATGAAAAAGTAAACACTGAAGGAAAGGACTAAATAATATCCAAATAAACAGAATACTGTAAGAAGTGCATGAAGTAAGGAGTCTGGATAGCTTCCATCCCAATGCACATGCTCTCAGAACCCTAAGAGCGTCCTGGTGTACTTGCCGTTAGAACATGAAAGGAACTACGGCTGAGCATAACGCCCAGTGATCGGATATAAAGCATGATAAGAAATACTGAAATGAAGCAGATTATAAAATACTGAAGCTGTAAGACTGATAAGTAAAGTTGCAGCGGAAATCTGTGTATAATCTATAAAGTCTGATTTAAAAATAATAAAGCTGAACTGTTATCTGTTAAATTTGAAAACATGCATTTACTGTATTTTAATTGATAGAGCTTATATAGGTCATGTGCTGTAACAACGGTGCATGAAAAACTTGAGGGGTGACCTCGTCATGCTGTAGAGGGGTGACCTCTAAATGCTGTAGAGGGGTGATCTCTAAATATTGTGCTGGGTGGAGGGATCAGCTCCAATGTGAAAGATGTAGAGCACACACCACATTCACCTGATAAACTGTAAACTGATAAGCCTAGGATGCATCCATACGCCCCACTATTAATACTTATAAAATGGCCAAGCTGAGCTGAGTGGGACGATGCAGGATATCACTCTCCTGCATGTGAGTCACGACACCGGTGCCTCTAGTGCCATGGTTACGGTACCTCTGTAACTAGTACATAAACTGGTCATGCTTGTATATAATGCTCAGGCAATATCTTAGTTATTTAAATAATTTCTGATAATTTATAACATGTACTGGGGAAAACATTTGGCTGCAGACGGGAAATCCTAATCACGCATAGAAGGGAAGTCCTTACTGAAAGGACGGAAAATCCGTACGTAATCAAATAAACAAAAGAAACAAATATCTGAGAGATAAAGATATCCGTACCTTAACCAAACCTTGATTCGTAAAAAATGCCCAAAATCATTATCCGTCAAATAATCTACAAACAATTTATGAACTAAATATTATTTATTCATTATTTAGCTAACTTATATATATTAAACTCTTTAGTATAAATTGTGCTCATTTCTAACGAATATATCACGTCATTGTTTATATATATTTTGTTCGCATGAGAACCTACTCTAACGAGTTACAGTTTCATGTATCATTTGAGTTTGTTAGTATGTGATTTAGACACGTGACTACTTCTCTTACTTCATATAATTAAATATATAATCATATGTTAATAGTGAAATTCTACATACTTTAAGGTATATTTGTAAAGAGCTTTATATTTGAAGGACCAACAATGAAAATTAGTAAATAATATGGCAACAATTGTTGTCTTCTTCATTTGATATGTCGCTGAACTTGTTCCATGCTCGATATATATATAATCCGATCATACATAAACATTTCGAAATCTTCTCTACTGCATTTTCAAATGTAAAAGTTCATGTCTTAACTTTAGATAAATACCATGGTGGTTAAGTAGAAATGTTCATCTTAATTAAGTCTTAACATACACACTGTTTTACTAATTTTGTACAAAAGAACCAATGAAATCATTATTTGATTGGTTTAAAATATATAACTGTTGCTTGAGTAGTAGCCTTTCTCATTTGATTATTTATGTCTAATATGAGATTCGTAAGATTGAGATATATATCATAGTAGGAAAAATGTGCATGAAGCAGTAACAGATGATAAATCAAGAATTACCTCAAGGCTTAACGAGATTGATCGAAACCGAAACAAAACGCAACACAGACACCAGAATATATCGAGATGCGGTCAAACCGAAAATGAAACGTGTCACAACAAATATCATGCCAATCGCGAACCAAAACCTTTGACAAAATCACGAAACATCGAACCAACATGAGCACTATCGTAACTCGAACAATTAACCTTAGCGCGAACCGTATCTGAACTAAGATTTCGATGAATACTTTTATACACTAGATTTTGTAGGGAATGTTTCTCGTTCATTAGACTTAGGTATGTATGAATGATTTGCAACTAAAGCCGAATATATATGGATGTGAGGAAGAAAACAAAGAAAACGTGTGGGCGGAGCGAATGCATTTAATGTTATTGTCAAACATTCTATACCAAGATGAGAAAGAAACTTTCACTTTGAAAAATATGGGATTTGGTGGAGATACTACTAGCCGAATAATTCTCTTGATTAGGTGATTATATTAAAGTCAATATTAATGTGTCTTACAATCTTCATGTTAATTCCTTAACGTCAATGCAAGCTGTTTATTTTTCTTGTACCGTAATTAAACAAGAGTCAAATATCAATTGATATTTTTGTCGTATATTATATATTATGAAAAGTGACACAGACTTATTATTATAGTTGGGTATTATAATTCTACCAATAATTATAAAATATTGTTTTTTTATTTCTAATTTATTTTATTAATTCAAAACATATAATTTAAATAATCTGAAAAGAAAAATCACTTTCTCAAATTTGGGTTTTACACTACTCGTGAAAATGATCGTATTCTATGCATAAAAAATGCTTGGTATAATTCATTACCAAAGCCGTTTAGACCTTTGCAGAAAGGCACGTCTTAAACCACTATATATGACACAAACTCTTCGTCTCCTCGATTTGAAGAATGTCATTTATCTCTTGAGCAATGTTCTTGGTCTTGATTCACTTCCCTTGACTCCTCTCCCCTTTGCTTCTTTGCTACGAGTAGTCGTTTGTTTGTTTCGGTCTTTTCCTATCTCGATTCAACTCGTAATCCTTCAACAAGGCATTATTACCTAGTGTTGTGGTGGTCTAATGATATCCTAAAAGGTTTAAGATATATTTTTAAGTAATTTAATAATTTTGGTTTTCAAAAATTCTTTATTTTTCTTTGATAAAAACCAGCCACTGTAGACGGTTTCTTATCAGGCATGGTTCCAATGCGCGGTTCCTTATCGATAAGGAACCGCGGGCAGAATCTTCGCTAAAGCGCCAGTTTTATTAAAATAACCTTTTAAAAAAAACCCTCTCTCTCGTTCACACACACAGCTGACGAAAATACCCAGTTTTCCACCATTGTTGTTATTCCTAAACCTTCAATTACTCAAGATTAATTGACTTTGATTTGTGCGTTTCACTCATCCTTCATCAAAGATCAATTATCTGTAAGTCATTTCATTCAATTTCATCTAATTTGTTCTAGGTTTCATACATTCATAATTGGTGCTTTTTAAAATTAACATTGAATTAAAACCTTACTAGGAATAAGAGTTGACATAGTATTGTTACTATGATTCCTTACGTTCATATTCATTGAGATTTTACTAAGACCCACTTGTAGAACAAATCCGAATTTTGACTAAATAGTTTGGTTGATTGATGGAATTGATATGAACCCATGAACAAGTTGGTAATGGCATTGTTAAATGCTTACCTAAAAACCTTGCTTTGAAAAAATAATGTTCAAGTTCATTATTGATCTTACACGGTCAATGTGTCATTGTTAATAATGAACTAGGTATATTGTGAATATGAGAATGATAAGGATTAAACGTTTGTTTGTCAAGAGATTGATGAAACACATTCTCATCTTGATTTTTGGTTTATTTGTAACATATGTGTAATTAGGGAAATATGTTTGTATATTATTTTTAGGTACTATCATGACCTCAGGATATCAAAATGATCACCTACTTACTAGAAGATACATGCCTAATCTTTCTTTGTTAAATCAAAGTCGCTCTACTCAAAACACTTATCATAATCTTGAATCTCGTTGTTTCCATGAAGGACGTATTGTTCCTTCTAACTTTCTTAGAATTGACTTCATTCGATTCATGTTCAATACCATTGGTTTTGATTGTTTGCTTGATATAGATGAGCCAATCTTTCCTTCTTTCCTCATGGAATTCTTTAACTCGTTCAAACTAATGTGCATCAACAATGGTCTATCTATAAGATTTTCCATCAAGGGGAAAACCTTTATGTACACTCTTGAGGAATTTGGTGAGATTCTCAGAGTTCCATACGAAGGTCAATGTAGGTTCAGCGATGCTTGGGGTTTAACACACTTAGAATCAGCCCCTATTGATGTGCATTATGTGACCGAGATTCCTTTGGCTTTGGCCATCTCTCGTGCCCTTGCTACACCTCATGAACATCCTATTCTTGGTAATTTCGAAGGAGAATTTTGTGCTCTCACTCCTTGGGAATTACTAACTAGCGATCTTAGTGATTATATGATCCCTTGGGCCGAAATCATGAGGGAAAATGCAATGTGTTTGGATGGTGATCGCAACCATGTGCCCGCTTGTCTTGCATATATGTTGTATTGTGTTGCTACCACCACTCCATACAACCTTACATTTTTCATAGCTAGAAGAATAAGATTTTTTCTCAATGGATCTCGTTCTACTCTTCTTTATGCCATGATTCTCTCACGGCTTCTTAAGAGAGTTATTCTTGACTTTCCTCCTCTAAATCCTTTATCTTTTCACTCCGTGGATCAAGTCATGCTTCCTATTGAAGGGAATGTCTCTTCTGTTCCCACGCATGACTCAAATAAAGATGAAAATGTATCTCAAGACAATTCTCTCATTCCTTGTTATGACTTGTCATCATCTATCTCTCAATTGTCTTCACTAGACATTGATTCAGACTATCAGTATTGTCTTAATCTTCATCTTCAAGATCGAATCAGAAGTGAATCAAGGCAAGGAGGAAATGCTCATAGATGAATGATATATACCACTCTTGTGTGACTAACATGTGTGTAAACATGTTTGGATTGTTGAATTTTATCTCCTTTATCTTTATACTTAGGATGTTATGTATTCTTTAACAAACAATTTGTGTTTGGATTATCTAGTATTTTAATCCTAATTATCCATGGTATCGATGTTTCGATTTGCATGGCTTTGTGCATCTTGTGTGTTAGATAGCCTCTTAGTTTTTTATTATTAGTTCACTTTGGCTTGATAAACCTTGGTATAAAATCTGGGCTAGCAAAAGTTTGAGAAAGTGTTATTTTTGAACACCTCTGGTCACGGTTCCATATCAAACCCACTGTTCCTTAGCGATAAGGAACCGCAGACCTACGTAAGGAACTGCCTAGTATTGTTTCAATAGAATCTTTGATTTACACTGTTTTCTTTAATATGTGTAAAACTTTGATAAAACTTTTGCAAAAACCGGCACTTTCCTAAACTAGGATACCTAATTTCATTGTTCACATAAATTTTTTTTAACCAATTACTAGTTTGGATCACTCCCTTCTCTTCTGAAACCCTCCATTGTTGATTGTGTTTTTTCATCCCTTCAGCTCTTCTCTAAACCTTAACATTCAACCATGGTATCCACTAGAACATCCAATTCCTCCAAAACTTCCTTATCCAAAAGAAGTTTTAAGATGAAATTCAAGTTTCCTAAACTTGGCTCTCCATCTTCTCTCAAACCACAAAATGAAGCCTCACCTATCCTCATCTCTTCATCATTTTCACCACCACTTGCTTCATGGAAAACAAACTCAACCAATGGTATCAACCATTCACATGGTTCTACCTCCTTTTCATTCCAATCAAGAATGAATGAGTATTCCTCACCACTCACTTCTAGTCCTCCCTTAAATGTGAATGCTCAACCTCAACCTCATCAAAGAATTATCTTTATTTTTTAGCCTCTTCCTTTTACTCCACCAAATTCACCCATATCACCCTTGGATACCATGCCTTCTCCACATCCTCCTAACTCGAACACTCCACTCTTGGGTGTTCCCATTTCCCGTTTCTTGGGTGATCCACACTTGTTTGACTTTTTCATGCACAATGGAACCAATTGTCCTTGTTGCTTGAACAACTTTCACGTCATTGATATCCTTAGGTTGGAGATGATTGAGGCTCACATCAAGTTGCAAAGCTTATTATTGAACCTATTTGCTAATCCTCTTCCTCCTAGGAGATGAATGACTTTTTTAAATCGATTAATTTTAAAGAAGGTTAAGCCAAAGAGATCTATGAATTCAAGACCTAGTTTTAGCTATCTTTGTAGTAGTTAATTGTTTTTTATTTCTTGTTTTTCCTTTCTTTTCCCTCATGATTTTATCATGTGGATGAATTGTGGATTTAGTTTTATGTGTTTTAATCTTTGTGATCACATCAAACAAATTTAATTTATTTAAAATTGAATTTAAATCTATCACAACCTCTAAAAACTTGACTTAAAATTGGATCAAAATGTTATCTAAATATTTTGTCACCCTTTGTCAAGACAATCTTTGTGACTGTGTTACTTTTATGAAACCCTAGCATGCTCTAGTGCTAAAAGAGGTAAAAATCCAAGATTTGCAAAATTTTGAAAAAGTCTTATTTTTCTCCAAAACTTTTGAAAATCAGGGTTTGTTGTCCTCTGGACGCGTCTCCTTAGCCCCTAGGCGGGCCATATTAATAACTTCATTTTACTCAGGTTAAAAATTAAAGTTCGTTGTGTTGGTCTAATCGAATTGATCAAGGTTCTCTATGTGACTCTATTGTGCTTTGGTTCAACAAAAAGGTTTGGTTTGTTTTAAAATTTAAATGTGCAAAACTTAAAAGTAAATGTCGTTAAGTAAAGGGCAAGTATTTAAAGAACGTGAAAAATAAATCTAAGTCTAATTAAAAAGTAAACGTGCAAAATTTAAAAACGTGACGGGAAGTAAAATAATTAAGTGACTAAAACTAAAGCGTGACGGAAATTAAAATTAGACAAGGTATTAAAAACATAGCTAAAAATTAAACGAGACAAAATAAGAGAAAACAACCTCCAATCGGAATATATTCCGATCACACCTTGATCGGAATATCAAGTCAAACCTGTCGGAATGTCAAGGTTGTCCAATCGGAATATGTCACTTACACCAATCGGAATAACCCACGACCCTCAGATCGGAATGATGAACCTCCCTGATCGGAATATGGTGACCTGGTCGGAATGCTAATCGGAACCCCTATAACCGGAATACTGTCACTACACACGATCGGAATATCCAAGTTCGCACCTCAATCGGAATGTGGCAAAGAAAACCCTCAATCGGAATATCTGTCACTTGTTCCAATCGGAATATCTCTTACACTTCTGATCGGAATACCAAGTTCTCGTCCAATCGGAATATAGAAACCCTTATCCGATCACACAGATCGGAATGTAATTCCCTTTTCCGATCTTACCAATCGGAATACGGAGGAAAGTACGCTAATTAAGCACAACAAATAAGCTAAGATTCTAATAAGCAAAAGACTAAATCCTAAGGTAAAACCGTGTAAAAATAAGCTACGAAACTGAAAGTTAACAACTTTTAGAACACGAAAAGGATAAACTTTAAGAAAAACAATTTTTTATATAAAAATAACTTTTATGAAAACTATATAAACTTGAATTTAAACCAAATAAGCTATGAAAATAAGAGATTTAAAACAATCAAAAGCATAAAAATCAAATCTTTAAACAACTTAACAAGATAGAAACGTGTAAATCAAAGATTAAAGAAAGGTAGAAGAAGATTAACAAGATAAAGTAAAGGTGCGAGTAATTAAAAGAAACACTTACTTGAAATTAAAAGGTAATTAAAGTGCAAAACATGTATTTAAATGTGCAAGTAATTAAAGGTGCATAAAATAAAGGTGGAAGAAATAGTTTGTCAATCTAGCCAACAAGAGTAAATGAATGAATAAGAGGGGTATTTATAGGTGATTAGGTGAGTGGTTAGAGGAAACTTCCTCCCCTTCTTCCTTTTCTTCTTAATTGCCCATTAAGTCCTTCCTTCTTAATCTTTTTGTTAATCTTGGAATGTGATGACTTTTGGCTCGGGATTTCTTTGGACTCGTCTTTAATTCTTTGATAAATAAGACTTGAGTTCCTCGTCTTTAAGTAAACCTCCGTCTTTCGACTTTTTCTTCAATAAATCTTCAGAATTGGTCTTGGACTTCCGTTCTTTTTGCACTCTTGACTTTTTGACTTCGTCTTTCGTCCTTTTCTTCAATAAAAGTCCGTGAATGCCCGTGAATTCCCATGATTTCTCCACTTTTCACCTTTTCATCCTAAATCACAACAAAAACACAAACCACGCATAATTCCGACATAAAAGACATAAAATACACGTTTTGGTCGGGTTATTATTGTAATTAAGTGGTAGAAAAGATGTGTGTTTTCACACATATCAAATCCCCTACACTTGACCATTGCAATGTCCTCATGCAATGCATTAGTCACAAAGCAAGTTTACATTTTTCATCATAATTAATCCATGTTGGCCTTTATTAAAAAGATAGAAAATTACGAAAATTCAAAGCAAAGAAATTAAAAAGCATACCTTGGGTTTTGGAAATGTCATGAATAATCGTCATCCTCAACTTTTCACTTTCTCCAAACCAAGCTTAAAAACGAGATCATTGTTATTATAAGTTAGTAGACTAACACGAACTCATGTGGGCCAATTATTCACTTAGACTCCCTTATTCCTATGGGTATCTCTTATATTTTATGGTTTGTCTTGAATGATCACGAGGATGCATTGTTTGACTTATTTCGATAGTTATCAAGTCTGAAAATAAAGTGAACGATTTAATCAATAGTTAGCTAAAGGACCAAATCTTTTAAAACTGCTTCTCGGGACCTCATAAAGTTCATATCTTGGCATAACTCGCTTCGCGATTTGAGACCTTTCTCGGACCGATATTTGGCAGCGACTTCATACTTCAAACCTTGAGAGACGTTCATGAAATTATGGTCTTCTCTTCATATAGGAATTTCTTCACTTGAAGTTTTGAGAGATTCATACTTGGACCACGACTTCTTCATTTTTCTCCAATCTTTATTTTGGATTTTGATATACAACGATCCGCCTCCTTTTATTGACTTGGATCTAATTATCCTCATACCTTGTTAGGGTCTTTTCGGATACACTTCTCCATGACTTTTGGGAGTTTTTGCTTTTTGTCGTGTGTCTCGATCCTTCATATTCATTTTCGATAAATGATTCTTCACATCACTTTTAGATCTTTAGCAACAAAATATAGCCCTCATGCCTTGTTAGGGCCTTTTCGGACTCGCCAATCTTTGCATCCCGCTTCAATAAGTTATGCCTTGGCTATGAACTCTAATCCATACCGAGCAACTTTTAAACGATCTGGGGCTAGAAGCTAAGTAACTTTTCAAATCGTACAACCTTATTTATTAGCAGATAAATTTATTAGCAAGCGATGGAGAATAGGCTTATAATTAACTCACATAAATTCACGAAAGAATACCGGACTTATAATTGGCTCTATCATCTCTCGTTCTCCACAGTTTAAAATCTCAAGGAATGAGACTCGTGGATACTTAGCCTATTAAATCAAAGTTTTGGGTTTTCGAGTCGCCTATAGGATCTTGCAAATTCTTAGACTTTTTCAAGTTTAGAAATCGCGTTTTAAAGTTCCCTTGATAAACGACTCTCTAGGATCAATTATAGGAACTTGCGAAAAGTTCTTGTTCTTAACCTGTGAGAGTTAAGACTTTCGCATTTTATAGCTCCCTATATAAAAGCCTAGTAAAACTCGACTTAAACATGTTAAGGATACTAGCTAGAGTAACTTAGATAAGTAAACTCGGATTGAGTCAAAAGATTCACAACGTTTGAAAATTAAAACCACTTATTTAAACATTTATTCTAGCAAGGAAAGAAAATAACTATACAAAGGGATAAACTAATAGGCCAAAATAGATCAAAAATTTTGAAAAAATGTCGAAAAATTGATTTTCCGGTTAAAATGAGGACAAATACAAGGAAAAGACCACTTAACTTCGATAGAAGTCTCCCCTACACTTAATATAAACATTGTCCTCAATGTTTAAGCATGTGGGAGTAAACTCCCCTACACTTAGGACATTGTGCACGTTGTTTAAATCTTGTTAAGGAAAGGACAACTATAGAGATTCCTATTTTAATATTGAGAAAATATAAAATAGTGAATCAAAAAGAGTTTAGGATAGAACCGGGAAGAAGTGGACACGGAATCACGGGTCGTCAAGAATCATCAAGAGTGGATATTTGAAGCTCGAATCCCTGATTAAGAAGTGAGGAGAGGAAAGCAAACCAACGGGTCTCCCCTACACTTATGATAAAGAAAGCGAAAAGATAGATGCATGGGTTGCCTCCCAAGAAGCGCTTGATTTTTGTTAACCGAGTCATGAGCTTGACTCGACCTTGATCATCAACGGAAGAAGCATAAGACATATCCACCAGGATCAAAGACATAGTTTTCATCGAGCAAATAGCATAGGCTTAAGGCGAACAAGGCAAGCCAGAGAAGAGTAGGCAAGGTTCCCTTAAGCATCAATGGAGCACGGTGGAAGCAAGGTTGAAGTGGTGCAAGCAGATTTCCATAAGTTCCAAAGATATTTCCTTTTATTTCATCAGGTGGATACTGAGATGGCTGTAGAATTTCAATACCAGGGCCGAACACCTTTTCTTTTAGGGGAAAATAGCACTCAAGCTCAGCCGAGTGTGAAGAAGATCCGCAAAGAAGCACAACCTCGTCCTCGGAAGGGGGACAAAGAGGTGTCAAATCATATGTGCCACGGATTTCGGTGTCGACCGGTTTCTTCTCCTTTGACAAAATTTTCTTCAAATCCAAAGTAGGATCAAGACGATAATCTTCAAAGTCCAAAGGAGGTGCATCACTCTCATGAGGGAAGTAAGTATTGAGAAATTCAGAGAAATCTTCCTCAAATGAGTAATCGTCCAAAGTAGGATCGAGTGATGGTGGAGGATCTTCATCATGTGAAGAATCGCTCGAAAGAGTATCGGCCTCATCAAAATCATCAAATGTGGGCAGCTCAGGATACTCAGAAGGAAGGTCATCATAATCATCCGAGTCTGAGCTAGAATCATCATCATAAGCATCAAAGACCGGAGGAGTATCATAAATGGGAGAAGCTTCGAAAGTAGGGAGAGAATCATCCACATCATCATGAAAAAGTGGATTATCGATGCAAGAGTCGAATAGAGGATTGTCGTAGACGGTAAAGTCGTCGAGCACATTAATCATATTCACTGATTCTCGGCCTCCAAAAGTTGTACTAGTAAGCTTCCCCATTTTGAAAACTTGTGCATCATCCCCGACTCTTAAGATTAACTCACCTTCGGCAACATCCACTAAAGCTCGTCCGGTTCTCAAGAATGGCCGACCAAGTATTAAAGGAATACGAGGGTCCATTTCATAATCAACTACGACAAAATTTACCGGGAAAGTAAATGCGCCAACTTTAATGAACACGTCTTCGGCTATACCAACGGGGTAAGCGAGAGTGCGATTTGCAAGTTCAAGAGTCATCTTTGTTGGAGTGAGGTCGGGCAATGATAGTGTTTTCCAAACACTCAAAGGCATCAAATTAATACTAGCCCCGAGATCAGCAAGGGCAGTAAATTCTTCAGTTTTGTTGAACACGTAAGGCAACACAAAACGACCGGGATCTCCAAGCTTTTCCGGAAGTTCTTTAAGAATAACTGCAGAGCAGTTTTCGTTTAATCGAGTGTTGGCGAGTTCAATCAGCTTCTCCTTCTTGTTAAGCAATTCCCTAAATGCTTTAACAAATTTGGGCATGTGGACAAGTGCTTCAAGAAAGCTAATGTTGAAGTTCATTTGAGAAATCATCTTCACATAGCGTGACACTTCGGAGTCCTCCTTGGTTAGCATTTTAGTCTTGCCTAAACGAGAGGGATAAGGGATATTGGGTTTGGGTGGGGAAGGTGCAGGTGTAGGTAAAGGTTGGGATGTTGAAGGGTCATTCCTGGAAACTTCATCACGTCGAGGCGAAAACGGCAATGGTGCACTAATAGTAGGTGTAGGAGGAGTAGGGATACATGGTGGTGGAGGAGGTGTAGATGATGGGGGTGGGGTTGGTGGTCCTACGATGGTGACTCCACTACGAGTAGTTATAGCACTCACATTCGCTCGCGGATTAGTGACGGTGTTTGAAGGTAGAGAACTCGAAGTAGAAGGTTGAGCGGGCAAGAAACTAGCAAGCATATTCTTCAAATCATTGGTTTGATTGCTGAAGGAGGATTGAATGTTATCTCGAAGCTCGGATCTTATCTCATTTCCTTGCTTTGTGATATCTCCTTTAAGATTGATAATTTGGCTCTGCAGGTTCTTGATTTGCTCACCTTGGGTTCTCATGATGGCCTCAACATCCGGATTACTGGGTGGGGTTTGTTAGGCGGGTGGGTGATAAGGATTAGAAGCTCTTGGTGGGATTTGGTTGCTTCTAGTGTAGTTGTTGGCGGGGTTTTGGTTTTGAGGAGAAAAACCGGGTGAAAGGTAGTTGTTGGAACGGTAACTCAGCAGATTTCTATCCCCTTGTTGTCTAGCTTGGTAATTTTCCGGTGAATAATTATCGTAAGCTGCATACACATTTTCCAGATTTCCTTGCGTCGAAGGACAATCGGTGTATGAGTGAGGACCGCCGCATGTTTCACAAAGAGTAGCAACAGCTTTAACTTGTTGTTGTTGGTTTGAAGCCAAGAGTTGCATACTTCTGCTCATTTCAGTCAGCACACGGGTGAGTTCGGTCATATCAGGGTTTGCTGAGGTGGAGGAAACATTGACTCTCGGGTTATTCCTTGAAGAAGCAGAGGAATCCCAGTTTTTGTGGTGAGTAGTCATGTTCTCAATAAGCTCTCTACACTCCTCGGGTCTCCTTTTCATGAATGTGCCACCGGCGGCTGCATTAATCGTATCACGATCCCGAAAAGTTAAACCGTTGTAGAAAGTATCGATTAATGTCACAGGGAGCATGTTGTGGTTTGGACATCTATCGATCAAGAAAGTATATCTCTCCCAAGCATCAAAAAGAGATTCATCAGGGTCTTGCATGAAACCGCTGATCTGATTGCGAAGACTCGTGACCATGGATGGTGGAAAGTAGCGCGACAAAAAGCGTTGAGTCATGTCATCCCAAGTGTGAATTGAATTCTTCAGGAGACGATCAAACCATTTCTCGGCATGATGTAATAAAGTGTGTGGAAAGAGTTGTAGGCGAAGTTCATCCATTGTGGCACCAGCCAACTTCATGCCTTGGGTGATTGTAATGAACTTGTCGAGGTGTTTGTTGGCATCATCATCAGGCAATCCACGGAATGGGTTAGTTTGTACTTGCTGAATCATGTGGTGTTTTAATGAAAACTCAGGAGCGTTGATTTGCATTGGCGCAATCGGTCCTCCTCGTCCAAACATGGTTGGTTGACAAAGTTCCTCCATGGTCCGAAGATCGGGCTGTGGAAGAACATTGTTGTTATTATTATTATTATTGAGGTGCGGTGGAATGTTGTTGTTGACACCTGCCATACTTAAATCTTCTTGAGTCTCGGGCTCTTGATAATTGGAAGATCTAGTACGCATACACCTGAAAATGCAAAAGAAAACAAAACCAAACACAAATACAATATATATACACAATAAAGATAAAATCTTTTTGGATTTTTGATATTTTTAATTTTTATGTATTTTTATCAATTTTTTAATTTTTATGATTTTTTAAATTTTTTATGCAAGAAAAATAACGCTCACAAGTGAACGGATCCCAAAAAGCAACGTGTCTCTCACAGAAAACCGTCAATCTTAACGAAAAGAGCCGGCAGCGGCGCCATTTAATAACTTCATTTTACTCAGGTTAAAAATTAAAGTTCGTTGTGTTGGTCTAATCGAATTGATCAAGGTTCTCTATGTGACTCTATTGTGCTTTGGTTCAACAAAAAGGTTTGGTTTGTTTTAAAATTTAAATGTGCAAAACTTAAAAGTAAATGTCGTTAAGTAAAGGGCAAGTATTTAAAGAACGTGAAAAATAAATCTAAGTCTAATTTAAAAGTAAACGTGCAAAATTTAAAAACGTGACGGGAAGTAAAATAATTAAGTGACTAAAACTAAAGCGTGACGGAAATTAAAATTAGACAAGGTATTAAAAACATAGCTAAAAATTAAACGAGACAAAATAAGAGAAAACAACCTCCAATCGGAATATATTCCGATCACACCTTGATCGGAATATCAAGTCAAACCTGTCGGAATGTCAAGGTTGTCCAATCGGAATATGTCACTTACACCAATCGGAATAACCCACGACCCTCAGATCGGAATGATGAACCTCCCTGATCGGAATATGGTGACCTGGTCGGAATGCTAATCGGAACCCCTATAATCGGAATACTGTCACTACACACGATCGGAATATCCAAGTTCGCACCTCAATCGGAATGTGGCAAAGAAAACCCTCAATCGGAATATCTGTCACTTGTTCCAATCGGAATATCTCTTACACTTCTGATCGGAATACCAAGTTCTCGTCCAATCGGAATATAGAAACCCTTATCCGATCACACAGATCGGAATGTAATTCCCTTTTCCGATCTTACCAATCGGAATACGGAGGAAAGTACGCTAATTAAGCACAACAAATAAGCTAAGATTCTAATAAGCAAAAGACTCAATCCTAAGGTAAAACCGTGTAAAAATAAGCTACGAAACTGAAAGTTAACAACTTTTAGAACACGAAAAGGATAAACTTTAAGAAAAACATTTTTTATATAAAAATAACTTTTATGAAAACTATATAAACTTGAAATTAAACCAAATAAGCTATGAAAATAAGAGATTTAAAACAATCAAAAGCATAAAAATCAAATCTTTAAACAACTTAACAAGATAGAAACGTGTAAATCAAAGATTAAAGAAAGGTAGAAGAAGATTAACAAGATAAAGTAAAGGTGCGAGTAATTAAAAGAAACACTTACTTGAAATTAAAAGGTAATTAAAGTGCAAAACATGTATTTAAATGTGCAAGTAATTAAAGGTGCATAAAATAAAGGTGGAAGAACTAGTTTTTCAATCTAGCCAACAAGAGTAAATGAATGAATAAGAGGGGTATTTATAGGTGATTAGGTGGGTGGTTAGAGGAAACTTCCTCCCCTTCTTCCTTTTCTTCTTAATTGCCCATTAAGTCCTTCCTTCTTAATCTTTTTGTTAATCTTGGAATGTGACGACTTTTGGCTCGGGATTTCTTTGGACTCGTCTTTAATTCTTTGATAAATAAGACTTGAGTTCCTCGTCTTTAAGTAAACCTCCGTCTTTCGACTTTTTCTTCGATAAATCTTCAGAATTGGCCTTGGACTTCCGTTCTTTTTGCACTCTTGACTTTTTGACTTCGTCTTTCGTCCTTTTCTTCAATAAAAGTCCGTGAATGCCCGTGAATTCCCGTGATTTCTCCACTTTTCACCTTTTCATCCTAAATCACAACAAAAACACAAACCACGCATAATTCCGACATAAAAGACATAAAATACACGTTTTGGTCGGGTTATTATTGTAATTAAGTGGTAGAAAAGATGTGTAAAACCCGTATTTAAAAATCAGGATATTTAAATACGCAGTTTAATTTTAAATAAGCTATGTAAGTATTAATTATTAGACAGAAATAGAAACGCAGAAATTAAATACGCAATCCCAGTTTATTCAAATAATAAGTATTTAGTCTCAGAAAATATTACAGAGGAATTATTTATTATGCAGAACTACTTAAACGTTAACAGTAATTTACGCAGCCTCAGTTTTGTTTAAAACGTTACGTAATTAATTATTTCAGAAAAATAATAAAAATTAGTCGAGTATTATGTAAGCAATAATATTGAGGAAGTTAAATAGATATGCGACAGATTTGAAAACCCGAACACGCAAGTTATACAAATTTAAGCGAAGCGAATCGAAACGAAATTAAAACATTGTGTATTAGTTCTTTTGGGCTGGTTAGTGTAAAAGAAAAAGAGGAGAAAGAAACTTGGGCCTAGCCCATTTCAAAAAGAAGAAAAACGGGGAGGCTTCCCCTTTTGTCACAATCCGTATCACAAAAAAAAAAGGAAAGGAATTAGGGTTGTGCCTTGTTTTCCTGCCGACAGAAAAGACAGAAAGGAAAAAAAAAAAAAAAGGTGCCGCCACTTCTTCTCTTCTTTCTCCCTGCCGACGAACAAAAAAATAAAAAAAAAAATAAGAGAAAGGTCGTTGCTCCCTGTTTTGTCCAGCCGACGAGCCACATATTGATCTTTGATTCTTGTTTTCCTCCTTTCACGCAAACCAAGGTAGATCCAAGCATTTTCTCTTTCTTTTTCTGTTTGTTATCCACGAATTGAAACAAGGGTGTTGGGTTTTGTTAGATTCGGGAAAAACCGAGAGCATAAGCTCTCGGTATGGTGGATGCTGTCCAGCCGTGACCCCAAAACAGGGGCGGCTCGGTGGTTCCGTGTTGACCAGACGCGGCCAAACCCACAGCAAGGGGTGCGTGGTGTTGGTTGAAGCCCAGCCGAGACCGAAGTCTTGGTGGGTGTTGCCTTGGCTGACCGAAAACAGAAAACCCCATCCGGGCTGTTTAATACAGAAAACAGGGGCGTTTGGGACTGCAGTTCCAAACAGGGGTGTTTGGGATTGCTAGCAGGGGGAACTATATGTCTAGCAGGGGGAACTCGACTAAGCAGGGGGAACCAAATACCTAGCAGTGGGAACTTAGACAAGCAGGGGGAATCAAATAACTAGCAGTGGGAATTTTCTATAAGCAGTGGGAACTTTTAAGGTGTAATCAAATTATTTCGCAAATAAGTTTTTAAAAAAAAATAATAATAAATAATAATAAGTTAAATAAAATTGTTATTTTATTTATTTAATTAGTAAGACAAAGTTTATTTTAGCGTTGTTCTTTTAACTAATTAAAGGTCGGAGTTAACTACGATTTAATTAATAAATAATTCAGAAAACTTAATTTGGAAATATTTCTAAATTAGGAAACTTTCTAATTATGACGAGTTACTATTTATAGTAATGTCAGATTATACATTATCCAGTAATCAGAAATACATGGTACATTAAATCAGTAATATTTACGAACAATAAGAATTTATTAGATTATACAAATAGTAATACAAGTATAACTTAAATCCAACTAAAACAGTTAAGAGCAGTAAAACAGTAATCAGTTAACTTATTTTCGCGTACGTTATTTATGTAGTAACCATGAAGTCAGAGTCGACCCTTCAGCTTTCATTCTTATTTCATTACTGGACACAAGGTACGGATTTCCCGTCCTTTCAGTAAGGACCTCCTTTCTATGCATGATTAGGATTCCCCGTCTGCAGCCAAATGTTTTTCCCAGTATATGTTTAAGCTTATCAGTAATCATATTAATAATAGAATAAATTGCCTGAGCATTATATACAAGCATGATTAGTTTATGTACTAGTTACGGAGGTACCGTAACCACGACACTAGAGGCACCGGTGTCGTGACTCACATGCAGGAGAGTGATATCCTGCATCGTCCCACTCAGCTCAGTTTGGCCATTTTTTATCAGTATTATTAGTGGGGCGTATGGATGCATCCTAGGCTACAGTTTACAGTTTAGCAGGTGAATGTGGTGTGTGCTCTACATCCTTCACATTGGAGCTGATCCCTCCACCCAGCACAGTTATTTAGAGGTCACCCCTCTACAGCATGACGAGGTCACCCCTCCAGTTATTCATGCAACGTTGTTACAGCACATGACCTATATAAGCTCTTGGCAATTAAAATACAGTAAATGCATGTTTTCAGTTTTAACAGATATCAGTTCAACTTTATTATTATAAAATCAGACCTTACAGATTTTACACAGATTTCCGCTGCAACTTTATTTACCAGTCTTACAGTTTCAGTATTTATCATCTACTTCACTTCAGTAATTCCTTATCATGCGTTATATCCGTTCACTGAGCGTTATGCTCAGCCGTAGTTCTTTTCATGTTCTAACGGCAGGTACACCAAGACGCTTTTAGGAATTCTAAGAGCAAGTGCATTTGGAGGGAAGCTATCTAGACTTCTTACATTATGCATTTCTTATATTATTCTGCTTATTTTGGACATTGTTTAGTCCTTCCATTCAGTATTTTATATTCCATGTTTTGGGCTTATGTTTGGATTACCGAAGTTTGATTCCGGTATTTCCTTTATGGTCAGTTAATGTTCTAGGACATTTACCTTATGCTTTGATGACACGCCATAAATACACGTAACGGTCCATTTATCCAAGTGGGGTGTTACAATTATGGTATCAGAGCGCAAGGTTCGACCTGTAGGCTCTAAAACATGACCTGTGACTAGTGGGTAGTCACCAGGAACTTCCCAGATTGTGGCGTTGTTATCTTTCATGTTTCTCATGGATTATTCAGTCAGTTTTCGTCATGAATCAGTCAGTTTTCTTAAAGTTTTGACTAAGTAAAAGGTTGGTACAAAACTGGCCATATTTAGTCACATGTGCGTTTAGCGAATTTTCGTTTTGGTGAGCTGACCATAGGCGCTCACCTTTGCCCGTTCAGATTTTGTATTGGTAAACTGACCATAGGCGTTTACCCTTACTCATGACAGATTTATGTTTTCAGTCAAATATCACTTGGTGAACCAGCCATAAACGTTCACCATTTCTCAAGTCAAATTTCAAGTCTTTCAGTCAAATGATGTTTTGTGAACCGATCCACAGTTGTTCACCCTTGTCATATCATGACATTCTATAAATTTTGACCAGTATGGATCGAACCAGAATAGCCCATACTTAGTCTCATGTTTCCTTCCTTGAAGTACGTGGATTGAACCATAACCGTCCACATCAGTTAATATTACACCTTAGTTGATTTAACTTTTTGTGCTCCTTATAACAGTCAAATTTTCATACCCGCACGTTGATGTCATCTACATGATGATTCAGTTTCATGTCTCCTTACGAGGATTATGTTTTCAGCAAAGTGATGATGCCTTCAGGCTAAAATATAGAAGGATTACAGTAAAATCCTATTACATGATAAATCATGTTCTGGTCTTTATCAATCATGTCTTCTGTCTTCATACTGAACATTGTTGAAACTCTGTTTAATCATACTTTCAGCCTCTATACAACCATCAGTAAGTCGACGCAGGAATTTCTAGACTATCATGTTAATCGTTTCAGTTCAGTTTACTACCGCTTAAACCAATTTATTTCTTTCATAATGTCAGACAAGCGACACCAGTATCGATCATCCCATAAAATTTCCACCAGCTCCATGTACAGTATTCCACATGTACCCATGTACAGTGTCTCAGTTATACTCCATGTATAGTATTTCATGTGTACCCCACGTACAGTGTCCCAAATATGCTCCATGTGCAGTATTCATTTTGTACATCATGTACAGTAGTCCAGGTGTACTCCAGGTACCCTACTCTATGGATATTGCTAATCGATCCTCAACCATCTCAGGCGTTTCCATTTGTCGGTATTCTACCAGGTGCTGATGCTGCCGTGAGTTGAAGATCTTACCAGATACTGATGCTGCTAACACTCTGAAGACCACACCGATGCTGATGCTGCTGAACCTTGGAGATTTCTCAAGATGCTGATGCCGCGGAACGAGGACGAAAACTATAAACTTGAATAAATTCAACCATCAGACACTACCATTCTATTTTATGTTTTACTTCCTTAGTTAGATGTCACACATCACTCAGCTAATCTTTCTGTCGGAAGAGTGGGAACCGGTACCCAGCCGACCACTCAGCAGAAATAATTACATTAATCACGGTCATGATAACGACCGTCAGGAAACTGACAGACAAAGTAGTAGTGACAATCGCCGTGCTTAATAATTAATCAGTCAGTAACCGTCGGAACTCCGGAACAGACATGACCAACAATACAAGAGGTCAGTAGTCTAACCGGTCCGCCAATCCTAGCAGTTACCATAAATTCTTAATCTTATTCAGACTCACCCATTAAAACACATGTCCAGACAACAGTCAAGACATAGTTCTCAGGTATCATTTCGGAAGACACATATCAGGGCACCAGTCATGATACACGTCATACGAATATCTTCTCAGAGTACGAGTCAGAGCTCCTAGTTCCAGTATGTTCCAAGCAAGACCCTTAGTAATTCAGGGTATCTTTCAGAAAAGGGTATACTCATTCTATTATGCCACGCATATATCAGATCATTAAAATTCAGTCACCACCAGCAGATTGTTATTCAGGTTAAACACGCAGAGTCCATTCTGTGAAGTTACAGACGAATACATTCAGTGATAATCGCCATGTTTACTCCATGTATTCATAGGTCAGCTTTATCTTAAATAAGGTATTTACCTACCTCCAGCTAGAAAAGACTCCAGAGAACCACCATGTTTATTAAGGTGCTCCTTTCAATTAACGACGAGACCCGTCTTACTAAATCCCAGTACAATCATCATATTTCCTGCCAGGGAAAGAATCAGTACAAATTACGTCTACCTTACACTTACGTGGCTTGTCGGTCTATAGCTACGAAGACTTTTACCTACCTGTTATAAATCCACTTTTGGAAATCCCTTAAAGTCATGATCAGCAGATTATTCCAGAGTCCCAGATATAATTTCAGAAAGCCTTCAAGAAATTCCTCCCTAACCACGAGACATAAATTTAAACATCGAGCTGGTCTCAAGAACAGAACCTGTTTTCAAGACTCCTTATTCCAGGGCTTCAGCTAAGTTACAAGAGCTGCATCAATTGCTGCAAAAGCTACCAGAACGAGGCTTTGTTCGCCCTAACGCACCACCAGAAGGTGCACCGGGTTATGTCTAGTAGAAAGAAGGCCGCTATCATGGGATCATGTAGCGACCACTGAAAATCATTACAAGATCATCATTCGAAATCAATGTCACCTCTCGTATAGAAGGTTTATCTGACCTGCTACGACATCTTAAAGATTTTCCAGAACAATTTTCCGATCATACTACCATCAATGGTGAGAGAAAAGAACATGATTTTTTCCAGACTGCTGTTACACATATTATAGTCTCTCTAAAGATTTTGAAGTTTATACTTCCGAACTCCCTAATGCTCTAGCTATATTATGGAAGTTATGAATAAAATTTTTCTATGATTCTCAGACAAAATCGTCAGCGTATTCTTTGATCACATCTTGGTCTGCTAAGTTCTAGAGAAGAATACGAGATTTATCTTCTCACAGTGGTATAGAAGCTTCGATAGGAGTTATTTTATACACAGCTTTCCAGATATGAATTCCAATTGAACAAAGTGGCATCTCTGAGCCATTCTGCCTTCGCAGAAAGAAATTGCAGACAATCCTGCGAAGGTGAAGGCCATCACCTGATGGTCCCGACTGACGCCCGTGAATGAAGTACAAATCTTCTAGAACTCAATTGACTGCTACCGCAGAATTTCTGTCAGTTTTCACCAGAAAATTTTTCCATGACAATTCAACTAGATACACACCAGAGTGTCCCATAAGCCTGGGCAGAATTTTGATAGAATCCGCATCCCACATTAATGCAGCTATGTTCATATCCAGATGCCCGACCTACTACAGGTTCAAGATAGAACACCGACATGCTATTACTACAAGTAGAAACTCTAGACCGAAAAGAGACAAGACTCCATGGAGATTGTTATCAGTTTACCGCAGACTCAGAGAAAGTATGATACTATCTAAGTTATCATCAACCATGAAATCAGCCTGCGCATCTCTTTCATCCGAAAGGATCACGTAGTAGCAGATCTGCAGAAAATTTTAAAAATTCAGCAGTAAATCGTACGAATTCAAGGCTTTCTTTTGACCATCATATCAGACAGAATTCATGTTCACGATCAAGTGTATGTTTACGCCCACTTTAAGTTCATGTCTATTTTCACTTTCACGTTTACGTCTCATTCGCGGTATGATGCTGTTTCAGTTCATCTTTTATGCTATCTCATAATTTAAGCTCATGTTTGTGTTCATAACATTGTTCACGTTCAAATTCGTGTGCCATTGCACGATACACGTTTCTCAGTTTACTACCGAATACGGATACAGAAAGCTTGAAAGACCAGACTCAAGTTTAGCACAACTATTCCATAACCAGGCAGACGTTTCACATCTCAGGCCGTATCGTTTGGCATTCATTCCTTAATCAGCATACGTTGATAATATGTTCTAGTATCACGTTCACAGTATGATTCATTTATCATATTCTAATTCCATGCCAGCGCTCCCCGTATGATTATGAACCACGTTCACAATTGCTCACTTAGCATGTTCACAATTGTTCACGTAGTTCGTTCCTATATAGATTCTCAGCAGCTTGCTCAGAGATGTAAATGTTATCTTTTCAGGATAATTATACGTACCCTTTTCATGTATCCTACATTCTATAGCTTATTCATTCTATCAGATTCAGAAAATCCATCTTAAGTATGGAACCAGAAACTATTCAGCATTCATTAAGACAGGGTCATCAGGACCAAGATTTTTCATTATGTTTAGACCTTTAAAGGAATCGTTTCGAGCGGGAGGCCACTCGAAGCAGAGGAGTCCATCCGGACCTCTTATTTCCTTTTCTTCAATAAATCCAGTTAAGTTCTTTCAGTCAGGTTACGTTCTATGTTCCCTTCAGCTATGTCACGTTACATGATAATTTCAGTCATGCCAGGTTTATATCTATCAGCAGCATTATATCTTAATTAGAAGACAATGTATTCTCCAGTTTAATTGTCTTTTCAGTCTACGTGTTCTTTCAGTTCTTATAACTTCATCAGCTTACTACCTGTAATTCGAGGACGAATTTCTCCTTTTTAGAGGGGAAGAATTGTAAAACCCGCCGTGTCTCTAATTCGGGGACGAATTATTGTTTTTAGAGGGGAAGAATTGTAAAACCCGTATTTAAAAATCGGGATATTTAAATACGCAGTTTAATTTTAAATAAGCTATGTAAGTATTAATTATTAGACAGAAATAGAAACGCAGAAATTAAATACGCAATCCCAGTTTATTCAAATAATAAGTATTTAGTCTCAGAAAATATTACAGAGGAATTATTTATTATGCAGAACTACTTAAACGTTAACAGTAATTTACGCAGCCTCAGTTTTGTTTAAAACGTTACGTAATTAATTATTTCAGAAAAATAATAAAAATTAGTCGAGTATTATGTAAGCAATAATATTGAGGAAGTTAAATAGATATGCGACAGATTTGAAAACCCGAACACGCAAGTTATACAAATTTAAGCGAAGCGAATCGAAACGAAATTAAAACATTGTGTATTAGTTCTTTTGGGCTGGTTAGTGTAAAAGAAAAAGAGGAGAAAGAAACTTGGGCCTAGCCCATTTCAAAAAGAAGAAAAACGGGGAGGCTTCCCCTTTTGTCACGATCCGTATCACAAAAAAAAAAAAAAGGAAAGGAATTAGGGTTGTGCCTTGTTTTCCTGCCGACAGAAAAGACAGAAAGGAAAAAAAAAAAAAAAAAAAGGGTGCCGCCACTTCTTCTCTTGTTTCTCCCTGCCGACGAACAAAAAAATAAAAAAAAAATAAGAGAAAGGTCGTTGCTCCCTGTTTTGTCCAGCCGACGAGCCACATATTGATCTTTGATTCTTGTTTTCCTCCTTTCACGCAAACCAAGGTAGATCCAAGCATTTTCTCTTTCTTTTTCTGTTTGTTATCCACGAATTGAAACAAGGGTGTTGGGTTTTGTTAGATTCGGGAAAAACCGAGAGCATAAGCTCTCGGTGTGGTGGATGCTGTCCAGCCGTGACCCCAAAACAGGGGCGGCTCGGTGGTTCCGTGTTGACCAGACGCGGCCAAACCCACAGCAAGGGGTGCGTGGTGTTGGTTGAAGCCCAGCCGAGACCGAAGTCTCGGTGGGTGTTGCCTTGGCTGACCGAAAACAGAAAACCCCATCCGGGCTGTTTAATACAGAAAACAGGGGCGTTTGGGACTGCAGTTCCAAACAGGGGTGTTTGGGATTGCTAGCAGGGGGAACTATATGTCTAGCAGGGGGAACTCGACTAAGCAGGGGGAACCAAATACCTAGCAGTGGGAACTTAGACAAGCAGGGGGAATCAAATAACTAGCAGTGGGAATTTTCTATAAGCAGTGGGAACTTTTAAGGTGTAATCAAATTATTTCGCAAATAAGTTTTTAAAAAAAATAATAATAAATAATAATAAGTTAAATAAAATTGTTATTTTATTTATTTAATTAGTAAGACAAAGTTTATTTTAGCGTTGTTCTTTTAACTAATTAAAGGTCGGAGTTAACTACGATTTAATTAATAAATAATTCAGAAAACTTAATTTGGAAATATTTCTAAATTAGGAAACTTTCTAATTATGACGAGTTACTATTTATAGTAATGTCAGATTATACATTATCCAGTAATCAGAAATACATGGTACATTAAATCAGTAATATTTACGAACAATAAGAATTTATTAGATTATACAAATAGTAATACAAGTATAACTTAAATCCAACTAAAACAGTTAAGAGCAGTAAAACAGTAATCAGTTAACTTATTTTCGCGTACGTTATTTATGTAGTAACCATGAAGTCAGAGTCGACCCTTCAGCTTTCATTCTTATTTCATTACTGGACACAAGGTACGGATTTCCCGTCCTTTCAGTAAGGACCTCCTTTCTATGCATGATTAGGATTCCCCGTCTGCAGCTAAATGTTTTTCCCAGTATATGTTTAAGCTTATCAGTAATCATATTAATAATAGAATAAATTGCCTGAGCATTATATACAAGCATGATTAGTTTATGTACTAGTTACGGAGGTACCTTAACCACGACACTAGAGGCACCGGTGTCGTGACTCACATGCAGGAGAGTGATATCCTGCATCGTCCCACTCAGCTCAGTTTGGCCATTTTTTATCAGTATTATTAGTGGGGCGTATGGATGCATCCTAGGCTACAGTTTACAGTTTAGCAGGTGAATGTGGTGTGTGCTCTACATCCTTCACATTGGAGCTGATCCCTCCACCCAGCACAGTTATTTAGAGGTCACCCCTCTACAGCATGACGAGGTCACCCCTCCAGTTATTCATGCAACGTTGTTACAGCACATGACCTATATAAGCTCTTGGCAATTAAAATACAGTAAATGCATGTTTTCAGTTTTAACAGATATCAGTTCAACTTTATTATTATAAAATCAGACCTTACAGATTTTACACAGATTTCCGCTGCAACTTTATTTACCAGTCTTACAGTTTCAGTATTTATCATCTACTTCACTTCAGTAATTCCTTATCATGCGTTATATCCGTTCACTGAGCGTTATGCTCAGCCGTAGTTCTTTTCATGTTCTAACGGCAGGTACACCAAGACGCTTTTAGGAATTCTAAGAGCAAGTGCATTTGGAGGGAAGCTATCTAGACTTCTTACATTATGCATTTCTTATATTATTCTGCTTATTTTGGACATTGTTTAGTCCTTCCATTCAGTATTTTATATTCCATGTTTTGGGCTTATGTTTGGATTACCGAAGTTTGATTCTGGTATTTCCTTTATGGTCAGTTAATGTTCTAGGACATTTACCTTATGCTTTGATGACACGCCATAAATACACGTAACGGTCCATTTATCCAAGTGGGGTGTTACAAGATGTGTGTTTTCACACATATCACATATCAATATGGAACCGCGGGCTCTATTAAGGAACCGCGTACAGTAAATCCGTTCTTGGCTTATTTTTGGTCTTTCTTCCTTGACCACTGTCTTGGTTAAGATTCTTTGTTTACCCAATTTGGCTAAACATTTCCTAAAACCTTTTATTTGCATTTCAAATCTTTGCCTTGTCTATTTTCTTTAAATTCTTCTCTTTTGGGAGTTCTCCTTGATAGGTGTATAAACACCCATCCTTTTTACCATTTAATTACAGTAATAACTGAGCCAAAACGTGTATTTTATGTCTTTTATGTCGGAATTATGCGTGGTTTGTGTTTTTGTTGTGATTTAGGACGAAATTGTGAAAATGGGAGGAAACACGGGCATTCACGGGCTTTTATCGAGGAAAAAGACGAAAGACGAAGTCAAGAAGTCAAGAGTGCAAAAAGAACGGAAGTCCAAGACCAATTCTGAAGATTTATCGAAGAAAAAGTCAAAAGACGGAAGTTTACTTAAGCCGAAGAACTCGAGTCTTATTTATGAAGAAAAATTAAAGACGAGTTTAAAGAAATCCCGAGACAAGTCATTAAAGTCCAAGATTAACAAAAGATTAAGAAGACAAGGACCTAAGCTTGCAATTAAGAAAAAGAAGAAAGAGGGAGGAAGCTTCCTAAGCACCTCCCTAATCTCTCCTATAAATAGGCCATTAGCATTTCATTTTTACTCTTGTTGGCTAGAGTGACACTAGTTCTTCCACCTTTTAATTACTTGCTCTTTAAATTCATGTCATTTTAAATACTTGTCTTGCACTTTTAATACCTTTTAATTCCAAGTAAGTGTTCTTTAATTTTCTTGTTTTAATCTCTCATTCTACCTTTCTTTCCATGCTTTAATCTTTGTTTACATGCTTATTGTGTTGCTTATTTGATTAAAGGTTATGTTTTTATGCTTTCGATTGTTTTGGATCATTGATTTTTATAGCTTATTTGTGTTTATCTTCAAGTTTCTTAAGTTTTTTATAAAATTTATTTTTATATAAAATTTGTTTTCGTAAACCTTTTTCATTTTGTGTTTTCAAAAGTCTTTAAATTTTAGCTTATTAGCTTCTTCTTACACGTATTTGCTTAAGTTTTTTGTTGTGTGTTTATTTGATTAATAGCTTATTAGTTGTGCTTATTTCGTGTTTTCTTTACTATATTCCGATCACTACCCGTCAGAAAAGGGTTTTGTATTCCGACGGGGATTCCGATCTACCATCGGAAAAGGGTTTCATCATTCCGATTGGGTATTCCAATCTGCATTCCGACAAGGGTGTTTTGAGTGATATTCCGACGGGACCTAGGTACCACATTCCGATGAGATCTCCTTAGGTTGCATTCCGATTGAGCATTCCGATCAGGGTAAGTTTGGTATTCCGATCAGGTAGGTGACAGCATTCCGACCAGGGGTCCACTCCTTATTCCGACGAGGCCATATTCCGATCAGGAGGTAAGTACGTATTCCGGTCAGGGTGAGTTTGGTATTCCGATCAGGTAGGTGACAGCATTCCGATTGGAATTCCGATCAACATTCCGATATAAAAAGTGAGTGCATTCCGATCGGAATGCATTCCGATTGGTTCATTTTTTTATGTTTTGTCTTGTTTAATTTTTAAGTTTACGTTTTAATACTTTGTCATATTTTAATTTTTGACACGCTTTTAAATTCCCGTCATTTATTTTCTCGTTATTTACTTTTTCAAAGTTTTTAAATATTGCTCCTTTTTCTTTTAATTAGACTTAGATTTATTTTAACGCTTTTATAATTAACGTCATTTTCATTTACGTCTCGCACTTTTTAATATACTACAACGACACACTTTTGTTTCACCAAAGAACGACTGAGTCGCACACTTAAACCAGATCAATTCGATTAGACCACTAGAACGATAATTTTCTTACATACAAAATCTCGTGTATTAAATGGCGCCGCTGCCGGCTCTTTTCGTAAAGATTAACGGTTTTCTGTGAGAGACGCGTTGCTTTTTTATGCTTGGGAAAGATATAATGTCTTAATCGATCATTGTCCAAACCACAACATGCTCCCTGTCACATTGATTGATACTTTCTACAACGGTTTGACTTTTCGAGATCGTGATACGATTAATGCAGCCGCCGGTGGCACATTCATGAAAAGGAGACCCGAGGAGTGTAGAGAGCTAATTGAGAACATGACTACTCACCACAAAAACTGGGATTCCTCCGCTTCTTCAAGGAACAACCCGAGAGTCAATGTTTCTTCCACTTCAGCAAGCCCCGATATGACCGAATTCACCCGCATGATGACTGAAATGAACAAAAGTATCTTGCTTCTCGCTTCAAACCAACAACAACAACAAGTTAAAGCGGTTGCTAATCCTTGTGAAACATGCGGCGGTCCACACTCATACACCGATTGTCCTTCGACTCAAGGAAATCCGGAAAATGTGTATGCAGCTTATGGTAATTATTCACCGGAAAATTACCAAGCTCGACCTCAAGGGGATAGAAATTTGCTGAGTTACCGGTCCAATAATTACCTTTCACCCGGTTTTCTCCTCAAAACCAAAACCCCGCCAACAACTACAATAGAAGCAACCAAATCCCACCAAGAGCTTCTAATCCTTATCACCCACCCGCTCAACAAGCCCCACCCATTAATCCGGATGTTGAAGCCATAATGAGAACCCAAGGTGAGCAAATCAAGAATCTACAGAGCCAAATTATCAATCTGAAAGGAGATATCACCAAGCAAGGAAATGACATTAGATCCGAGCTTCGAGATAATATTCAATCCTCCTTCAGCAATCAAACCAATGATTTGAAGAATATGCTTGCTAGTTTCTTGCCCGCCGCTCAACCTTCTACTTCGAGTTCTCTACCTTCAAACACCGTCACCAATCCGCGAGCAAATGTGAGTGCTATTACAACCCGTAGTGGAGTCACCATCGTAGGACCACCTATCCCGCCCCCATCATCTACACCTCCTCCACCACCATTTATCCCTACTCCTCCTACACCTAGTATTAGTGCACCATTACCGTCTACGCCTCGTCATGACGATGTACCTAGGAAGGACCCTTCAACATCTCAACCTTTACCTACACCTACACCTTCACCACCCAAACCCAATATCCCTTATCCTTCTCGCTTAGGCAAGACCAACGAGCTAACCAAGAATGACTGTCAAGTGCAAAGCTATGTGAAGATGCTCTCTCAAATGAACATCAACATGAGCCTTGTTGAAGCACTTGTCCACATGCCGAAACTTGTTAAAGCATTTAAGGAATTGCTTAACAAGAAGGAGAAGCTGATTGAGCTCGCCAACACACGCTTAAATGAAAACTGCTCTGCAGTTATTCTTAAAGAACTTCCGGAAAAGCTTGGAGATCCCAGTCGTTTTGTGTTTCCATGCCTATTTAACAAAACCGAAGAATTTACTGCCCTAGCTGATCTCGGGGCCAGTATTAATCTTATGCCTTTGAGTGTTTGGAAAACACTATCATTACCCGACCTCACACCAACAAAGATGACTCTTGAACTTGCAAATCGCACTCTCGCTTACCCCGTTGGTATTGCCGAAGACGTGTTCATTAAAGTTGGCACATTAACTTTCCCGGTCGACTTTGTCGTTGTTGATTATGAAATGGACCCTCGTATTCCTTTAATACTTGGTCAGCCATTCTTGAGAACCGGACGAGCTTTAGTTGATGTTGTCGAAGGTGAGTTAATCTTAAGAGTCGGGGATGATGCACAAGTGTTTAAAATGGGAAAGCTTACAAGCAAATCCTATGGACGAGAATCTGCGAATATGATTAATGTGCTCGATGATTTTGTCATCTACAACAATCCTCTATTCGATTCTTGCATTGATAATCCACTTTTTCAAGATGATGTGGATGATTCTCTCTCCAATTTGGAACCTTCCCCTATTTATGATTCTCCACCGATCTTTGATGCTTATGATGATGATTCTAACTCAGATTCGGATGATTATGATGACCTTACTTCCCAGTCTCCCAACCTGCCTATTTATGATGATTTTGATGAGGCCGATACTCTCTGGAGTGATTCTCCACATGATGAAGATCCTCCGCCATCACTTGATCCTACTTTGGATGATTACTCATTTGAGGAAGACTTCTCTACGTTTCTCAACACTTACTTCCCTCATGAGAGTGATGCTCCTCCTTTAGATTTTGAAGATTATCGTCTTGATCCTACTTTGGATTTGAAGAACATTCTTTCAAAGGAGAAGAAACCGGTCGACACTAATATCCGCAACACATATGATTTAACACCTCTTTGTCCACCTTCTGAGGACGAGGTTGTGCATTTTCATCGCGGATCATCTTCACACTCTTCTAAGCCTAAGTGCTATTTTCCCCTAAAGGAAAAGGTGTTCGACCCCGGTATCGATATTCTGCAGCCATCTCAGTATCCACCTGATGAAATAAAAGGAAAAATCTTTGGAACTATTGAAGACATGCTTGCACTACTTCACCCTTGCTTCCACCGTGCTCCGTCTTTGCTTAAGGGAACCTTTCCTACTCTTCTTTGGCTTGCCTTGTTCACCTTAAGCTTGTGCTATTTGATGGACGAAAACTATGTCTTTGATCCTGGTGGATATGTTTCATGCTTCTTCCGTTGATGATCAAGGTCGAGTCAGGCTCACGACTCGGTTAACAAAAATCAAGCGCTTCTTGGGAGGCAACCCATGTATCTATCTTTTCGCTTTCTTTATCCTAAGTGTAGGGGAGACCCGTTGGTGTTTGCTCTCTCCTCTCTTCTACCAATCAGGGATTCGAGCTTCAAAGATCCACTCTTGATGATTCTTGACGACCCGTGATTCCGTGTTCCATTTTCCCGGTTCTATCCTAAACTCTTTTCGATTCACTATTTTATATTTTCTCAATATTAAAATAGGAATCTCTTTAGTTGTCTCTTCCTTAGCGAGATTTAAACAAAGTGCACAATGTCCTAAGTGTAAGGGAGTTTAGTCCCACATGCTTAAATATTGAGGACAATGTTTATGTTAAGTGTAGGGGGGACTTCTATCGAAGTTAAGTGGCCTTTTCCTTGTATTTGTCCTCATTTTAACCGGAAAATAATTTTTCGACATTTTTCAAAATTTTTGATCTATTTTGGCCTATTAGTTTTTACCTTTGTATATTTATTATTCCTTCTTTGCTAGAATAAATTTTAATAAGTGGTTTTAATTTTCAAACGTTGTGAATCTTTTGACTCAACCCGAGTTTACTTATCTAAGTTTACTCTAGCTAGTATCCTTAACGTGTTAAGTCAAGTTTTGCTAGGCTTTTATATAGGGAGCTATAAAACGTGAAAGTCTCAACTCTCACGGGTTAAGAACAAGAACTTTTCGCAAGTTCCTATAATTGATCCTAGAGAGTCGTTTATCAAGGGAACTTTAAAATGCGATTTCTAAACTTGAAAGAGTCTAAGAATTTGCAAGATCTTATAGGCGACTCGAAAACCCAAAACTTTGATTTAATAGGCTAAGCATCCATGAGTCTCATTCCTTGAGATTTTAAACTGTGGAGAACGAGAGATGATAGAGTCAATTATAAGTTTGGTATTCTTTCGGGAATTTATGTGAGTTAATTATAAGCCTATTCTCCCATCGCTTGCTAATAAATTTATCTGCAATAAATAAGGTTGTACGATTTGAAAAGTTACTTAGCTTCTAGCCCAAGATCGTTTAAAAGTTGCTCGGTATGGATTAGAGTTCATAGCCAAGGCATAACTTATTGAAGCGGGATGCAAAGATTGGCGAGTCCAAAAAGGTCCTAACAAGACATGAGGGCTATATTTTGTGCTAAAGATCCAAAGTGGTGTGAAGAATCATTTATCGAAAATCAATATGAAGGATCGAGACACACGACGAAAAGCAAAAAATCCCCAAAAGTCATGGAGAAGTCTATCCAAAAAGGCCCTAACAAGGTATGAGGATAAATAGATCCAAGTCCAAAAAGGAGGCGGATCGTTGTATATCAAAGTCCAAAATAATGATTGGAGAAAAATGAAGAAGTCGTGGTCCAAGTATGAATCTCTCAAAACTTCAAGTGAAGAAATTCCTATATGAAGAGAAGACCATAATTTCATGAACGTCTCTCAAGGTTTGAAGTATGAAGTCGCTGCCAAATATCGGTCCGAGAAAGGTCTCAAATCGCGAAACGAGTTATGCCAAGATATGAACTTTATGAGGTCCCGAGAAGCAGTTTTATAAGATTTTGTCCTTTTGCTAACTATTGATTAAATCATTCACTTTATTTTCAGCCTAAATAACTATCGAAATAAGTCAACAATGCATCCTCGTGATCATTCAAGACAACAATAAAATATAAGAGAAACACCTAGGAATAAGGGAGTCTAAGTGAATAATTGGCCCACATGAGTTCGTGTTAGTTTACTAACTTATAATAACAATGATCTCGTTTTTAAGCTTGGTTTGGAGAAAGTGAAAACTTGAGGATGATGATTATTCATGACATTTTCAAAACCCAAGGTATGCTTTTGATTTCTTCCTTTGAATGTTTATAGTTTTCTATCTCTTTAATAAAGGCCAAAGTGGGTTGATTTTGATGAAAAATGTAAATGTGCTTTGTAACTAATGCATTACATGAGGACATTGCAATGGTTAAGTGTAGGGGATTTGATAGGTGTATAAACACCCATCCTTTTTACCACTTAATTACAATAATAACTGAGCCAAAACGTGTATTTTATGTCTCTTATGTCGAAATTATGCGTGGTTTGTGTTTTTGTTGTGATTTAGGACGAAATTGTGAAAATGGGAGAAAACACGGGCATTCACGTGCTTTTATCGAGGAAAAAGACGAAAGACGAAGTCAATAAGTCAAGAGTGCAAAAAGAACGGAAGTCCAAGACTAATTCTGAAGATTTATCGAAGAAAAGGTCAAAAGACGGAAGTTTACTTAAGCCGAAGAACTCGAGTCTTATTTATGAAGAAAATTTAAAGACGAGTTCAAAGAAATCCCGAGACAAGTCATTAAAGTCCAAGATTAACAAAAGATTAAGAAGACAAGGACCTAAGCTTGCAATTAAGAAAAAGAAGAAAGTGGGAGGAAGCTTCCTAAGCACCTCCCTAATCTCTCCTATAAATAGGCCATTAGCATTTCATTTTTACTCTTGTTGGCTAGAGTGACACTAGTTCTTCCACCTTTTAATTACTTGCTCTTTAAATTCATGTCATTTTAAATACTTGTCTTGCACTTTTAATACCTTTTAATTCCAAGTAAGTGTTCTTTAATTTTCTTGTTTTAATCTCTCATTCTACCTTTCTTTCCATGCTTTAATCTTTGTTTACATGCTTATTGTGTTGCTTATTTGATTAAAGGTTATGTTTTTATGCTTTTGATTGTTTTGGATCATTGATTTTTATAGCTTATTTGTGTTTATCTTCAAGTTTCTTAAGTTTTTTATAAAAGTTATTTTTATATAAAATTTGTTTTCGTAAACCTTTTTCATTTTGTGTTTTCAAAAGTCTTTAAATTTTAGCTTATTAGCTTTTTCTTACACGTATTTGCTTAAGTTTTTCGTTGTGTGTTTATTTGATTAATAGCTTATTAGTTGTGCTTATTTCGTGTTTTCTTTACTAAATTCCGATCACTACCCGTCGGAAAAGAGTTTTGTATTCCGACGGGGATTCCGATCTACCATCGGAAAAGGGTTTCATCATTCCGATTGGGTATTCCAATCTGCATTCCGACAAGGGTGTTTTGAGTGATATTCCGACGGGACCTAGGTACCACATTCCGATGAGATCTCCTTAGGTTGCATTCCGATTGAGCATTCCGATCAGGGTAAGTTTGGTATTCCGATCAGTTACGTGACAGCATTCCGACCAAGGGTCCACTCCTTATTCCGACGAGGCCATATTCCGATCAGGAGGTAAGTACGTATTCCGATCAGGGTGAGTTTGGTATTCCGATCAGGTAGGTGACAACATTCCGATTGGAATTCCGATCAACATTCCGATATAAAAGGTGAGTGCATTCCGATCGGAATGTATTCCGATTGGTTCATTTTTTTATGTTTTGTCTTGTTTAATTTTTAAGTTTACGTTTTAATACTTTGTCAAATTTTAATTTTTGACACGCTTTTAAATTCCCGTTATTTACTTTTTCAAAGTTTTTAAATATTGCTCCTTTTTCTTTTAATTAGACTTAGATTTATTTTAACGCTTTTATAATTAACGTCATTTTCATTTACGTCTCGCACTTTTTAATATACTACAACGACACACTTTTGTTTCACCAAAGAACGACTGAGTCGCACACTTAAACGAGATCAATTCGATTAGACCACTAGAACGATAATTTTCTTACATACAAAATCTCGTGTATTACTCCTCTTCATCCCTCATAATGCCTAATTCTTCCTTTCCTAACCTTGACATTTCTTTGTCACAATCTTCTCAACCTAAAGCTTCTTCCTCTAAGCTTTCAAAGAAATCAAAAATCTCGGTTAGACCCGTTTGGATCAAAAAGAATAAGAATCCTCATGATTCTTCTTCTCCAAAATCCTCCAAGAATTCCTCTTTCTCTCCGATTCGATATTGGAATGAGACTTACTCTATAAATCCAATTACCAAAGAAAAGGAAGTTCTTCCACCACCACAAAAACCTTTCAACTCTCTTCAACTCAATGACATATCGTCTTTCCCTAATCTCACTAGGCATTGTGAAAACATCTCTTATCCATTATCTCCCTCTCCACCAACCTCTAATTTTGATGGACCTCCCCCATCTACCGACTTTGTTTAACATCATGGTTCCTCGTGTGCTTGTTGTCGTTTTCAACAAATTGAACTTGCTCATATCTATGACAAGCTAAATTTCCTTGAATTCCTCCTCACTCGACCTCCTCTCAAAGTTTTCGTTCCCATGAACAAAACTTCGAATGATGCTTCGTCGTCTTTCTTTTCCATCTAAAGGCACATTTTGTACTTTAGTTGTTTGAGTCAATAAAACTTATGCAATCTTGGAAGATTATCACTATTAGAGTAGTTTATGTCTTGTGGTTTATTTTTCATATTTTTTTTGCTTTAAATATTCATATTGTGTGTATGAATATTTCTCTTATATGTTATATGAATGTTATGTGTGTTATCTTTCCCACTAATTCTATTTCACACATTTGTTAAAGAGTTGATCATGGTTAAAACTTAAAATTAGTTATGGGTGATTCAAAAATTTCTAAATTTTAACCCATTGACACTCTAAATCATCTTTGATTGGTTTGGATGTTTCTTTTCTTCCTTTATTCCACCAATTGAACTATGATGTTGTCAATACACACTCTTTGGACATACTTAGCAAATGCTTGCTTCTAAGTTGAGATTTCTTTTCCTTCTCCCTCTCAAGTTAGTTAGTAGGTAGTGCACATACATACATTGGTGTTTCTTTTCTTTCTTCTAACCTTTGTGTAGCATGTCACCTTAGCTCATTTACTTGGTGCCGCAAGCAAGGGGGGGTAAGCACCAAGGGGGAGCTACTAGAAAAGTCTGGTTCTTTTCTTCTTCAAAGACTTGTGCTAACCTTTTTGCTTTGACAAAGGGGGACAAATGATAGTGATAAACTCGTTAATAATTCGAATAAACTTGTATTTTACGTAAATGAGTTTATAGTTTGTCGTAATCAAAAAGGGGGAGATTGTTAATGTAAAGCAATGCCTAAAATTACAAAGACATTTATTGACAAACACAAGCATAAAACGAATTATCTAACAAACACTATCATCAAGGTAATAATCATTACACTAACATATCTTAATCATGCTTAGTGATCATAAATGTGATTAGCCTTAAACTCACTTTTTTCAATAACAAAAGATTTTTATTAAAACTTATTGTTAAGAAAATGTTTTATTAAAATGAAAATATAAATTTGAATATGGCATATTCTAAATGACATAAGAATATCCTTTGAAGGTTTAAACAGCCTCATATATTTCAAATTCTCTAAAAGATAAAAAGGAGCGGAGTCTACTCCTCGCGGTTCCTTAAGTGCCTACACGGTTTCTTATTGATAAGGAACCACCTGGGTAGATAAGGAACCGCCCCCAAATAGCCATTGGCATTTGTCTTCTATAAATAGTGGATCAAATCTGCATTTTCATCAGCCTTTTTGGACATCTCTTTCAGCCTTTTTTCACCTATCTAATCCTAGTTATTTGTAAATGATCACTTAATATCTTAAGTATGTTTACTGATGATTATCCTCTTGATATTCTTCTTTACCTTGTCCAAAGAGAAGATCACTCACACACTTGAAATGTGATTAAAGATGAAGTTTTGATGAAGATTACCTTCTCCTAAAGATCTAGTCATGTTCATCATTTTTTTATTTGTGTCTTGTGTAGATCCAATGTATTTGTGAATACTTGGACTAGTTGTGTTAATCTAAGCTATTTGTGAATACTTGGATTAGAATTGTGTAAATCCTTTGCACATGTGTGTGCTTGGATTTGTGTTGTGTAGATCCAAGCTACATGTGTGTACTTAGATATGTTTACTTGAGTTGTAATAAGTTATGTTAGTTCTCCCTAAACTATAAAGTGATGTGGTTGGGTCTTGTGAGTTCTCACTAAACTATAAAGTGATATGTAGATTTTTTGTGTGAAGTTCTCACTTAGCTTCAAAGTGAAGAGTCGTGAAGATTGGTTCTAGCTTTGGATTAGAACTCGACATCTAGCCTTGTGTCAGAAAATGGTGAAGTAGGCAACGTTGTGAAGTTTGGTTCTAGCTTTGGATTAAAACTCGACATCTAGCCTTGTGTTGTAAAATGGTGAAGTGGGCGACGTTGTGTAGATTGGTCCTAGCTAAGATTAGGTCTCGACATTTAGCTTAGTGTCGGAAAATAATGTAAGCAGCGTTGTAAGGTTTTCTCCGCCAAGAAGGGAGCTTGTGGATATAGTGGAAATCTCGAGTAAGGTGTACTCGAGGAGTGGTGTAGGAACGAGGATAGAGCCTCGTTGTCGAACCACTATAAATCTTGGTGTCTTCCTACTAGGTTGATTCTTTCCTTACTCATTACTTACATTCATTATCATTATACTTACTACACTTTGTTAATGCATTAGAATTGAACCTAATCATTATGCAACTAGCTTTCAAGTAAAAGATAGTTTTGTGCACTCACCTAATTGAAAAGAATTTTAATTAGGAGATAAACCGATGAGAAACTATTCAACCCCCCCCCCCCCCCCCCTTCTAGTTTCTACAATTGGTATCAGAGCGATGGTGACACAATATCTTTGAAGTATATTGTACTTTAAAACTTAGATCGATCCATTGTCTCCTCAAATTAGAAGGTTAAATTGTACTAATGTTTTTTTTGGTCAAAACTATTTTTTGTTGAAAATAAGCCTTTTAAGTTTATAATATTGCATCTCATTTAGATTAGTAGTATTAATGCATTTTAGATTTACTCTTGAAATGTATCTACTAGTTTTCATCTTGTTATGTGTAGGTACTCATGAAGATAAATCATTCTATTGATTGTGGATTGAGTTACTTACACTTGTAGAAGACTCATCTTCTTTGATTTCCAACATCATTGAATGATGATATCAAGATGGGTAGGAGTGATACTAGTCCTTGAAGACTTAGTAGTCACTATTAGTCATTTGTTGGGATTTGCATTGGTTCCTTGAAAGCTTGCAATGCAATTTGTGGCCAATGTACTTTTTCGTTCTTCTACACGCCCTATTGATCATTCTTTTGATCATTAATTGACTGTATGCTTCTTCTTGGCATCTTTGCCTTGACATTTATTTGTGGTTTGTGATTCTTCCCTTTACCCTCTCAAACCTTCATTGTTTGGATACTTGACTCACTATGGAGATGTAGGGTGAGTTAGTAGAAGCTTAAAGTATCAAGCATGATTTCCATGGTTTGCACCCTTACGGTTAGTAGGCCCAATATCATGTGTAACTTGTGCAATTAAGCTCATCTCTAGGATGATTAGTGAATCCCTTGAGATACCAAACTACTTCATTAAGCTGTAGGTGGATTTTACACATTTGGAATTGAAATATTTCAAGGATATTGTTATTGTTAATCCTAGCAATAATTATCCGATCATGTGGGAGAGAAAGTGAATTTATACCTTGCTCATGTTTTGAAATAGAATAAGACTACTTGTAACACCCACTTGGATATAAGTGGACCATTACGTGTATTTATGGCGTGTCATCAAAGCATAAGGTAAATGTCCTAAAACATTAACTGACCATAAAGGAAATACCGGAATCAAACATCGATAATCCACACATAACGCCCAGTGAACAGATATAAATCATGATAAGAAATACTGAAATGAAGCAGATGATAAAATACTGAAGCTGTAAGACTGATAAGTAATGTTGCAGCGGAAATCTGTGTATAATCTATAAAGTCTGATTTAAAAATAATAAAGCTGACTATTATCTGTTAAATCTGAAAACATGCATTTACTGTATTTTAATTGCCAAAGCTTATGTAGGTCATGTGCTGTAACAACGGTGCATGAATAACTGGAGGGGTGACCTCATCATGCTATAGAGGGGTGACCTCTAAATGCTGTAGAGGGGTGACCTCTAAATACTATGTTGGGTGGAGGGATCAGCTCCAATGTGAAGGATGTAGAGCACACACCACATTCACCTGATAAACTATAAACTGATAAGCCTAGGATGCATCCATACGCCCCACTAATAATACTGATAAAATGGTCAAGCTGAGCTGAGTGGGACGATGCAGGATATCACTCTCCTGCATGTGAGTCACGACACCTGTGCCTCTAGTGCCATGGTTACGGTACCTCCGTAACTAGTACATAAACTGGTCATGCTTGTATATAATGCTCAGGCAATATCTTAGTTATTTAAATAAGTTCTGATAATTTATAACATGTACTGGGGAAAACATTTGGCTGCAGACGGGAAATCCTAATCATGCATAGAAGGGAAGTCCTTACTGAAAGGACGGAAAATCCGTACGTTGAATCAAATAAACGAAAGAAACAAATAGCTGAGAGATAAAGTTATTCGTACCTTAACCAAACCTTGATTCGTAAAAAAATGCCCAAAATCATTATCCGTCAAATAATCTACAAACAATTTATGAACTAAGTATTATTTATTATTTATTTAGCTAACTTATATATTAAACTCTTTAGTATAAATTGTGCTCATTTCTAACGAATATATCACGTCATTGTTTATATATATTTTGTTCGCATGAGAACCTACTCTAACAAGTTACAATTTCATGTATCATTTGAGTTTGTTAGTATGTGATTTAGACACATGACTACTTCTCTTACTTCATATAATTAAATATCTAATCATATGTTAATAGTAAAATTCTACATACTTTAAGGTATATTTGTAAAGAGCTTTATATTTGAAGGACCAACAATGAAAATTAGTAATTAATTGGCAACAATTGTTGTCTTCTTCATTTGATAAGTCGCTGCACTTGTTCCATGCTCGATATATATATAATCCGATCATACATAAACATTTCGAAATCTTCTCTACTCCATTTTCAAATGTAAAAGTTCATGTCTTAACTTTAGATAAATACCATGGTGGTTAAGTAGAAATGTTCATCTTTATTAAGTTTTAACATACACACTGTTTTGCTAATTTTGTATAAAAGAACCAATGAAATCATTATTTTATTGGTTGAAAATATATAACTGTTGCTTGAGTAGTAGCCTTTCTCATTTGATTATTTATGTCTAATATGAGATTCGTAAGATTGAGATATATATCATAGTAGGAAAAATGTGGATGAAGCAGTAACAGATGATAAATCAAGAATTACCTCAAGGCTCAACGAGATTGATCGAAACTGAAACAAAACGCAACACAGACACCAGAATATATCGAGATGCGGTCAAACCGAAAATGAAACATGTCGCAACAAATATCATGCCAATCGCGAACCAAAACCTTTGAGCCAATCACGAAACATCGAACCAACATGATCACTATCGTAAATCGAACCATTAACCTTAGCGCGAACCGTATCTGAACTAAGATTTTGATAAATACTTTTATACACTAGATTTTGTAGGGAATGTTTCTCGTTCATTAGACTTAGGTATGTATGAATGATTTGTAACTAAAGCCGAATATATATGGATGTGAGGAAGAAAACAAAGAAAACGTGTGGGCGGAGCGAATGCATTTAATGTTATTGTCAAACATTCTATACCAAGATGAGAAAGAAACTTTCACTTTGAAAAATATGAGATTTGGTGGAGATACTACTAGCCGAATAATTCTCTTGATTAGGTGATTATATTAAAGTCAATATTAATGTGTTTTACAATCTTCATGCTAATTCCTTAACGTCAATGTAAGCTGTTTATTTTTCTTGTACCGTAATTAAACAAGAGTCAAAGATCAATTGATATTTTTGTCATATATTATATATTATGAAAAGTGATACAGACTTGTTATTATAGTTGGGTATTATAATTCTACCAATACATATAAATATTGTTTTTTATTTCTAATTTATTTTATTAATTCAAAACATATAATTCAAATAATCTGAAAAGAAAAATCAAATTCTCAATTTTGGGTTTTACAACTCTTCCTCTCTAAAAAAAATAATTCGTCCTCGAATTAAAGGTAACAAGCTGATGAAGTTATAAGAACTGAAGGAACACGTAAGCTGGAAAGACATGTAAGCTGAAAAGATAATTCGTCCTCGAACTAGAACATAATGCTGCTGAAAGGGTATAAACGTGACATGACTGAAGTTAACATGGAACGTAACATGACTGGAAGAACTTAACTGAATTATTGAAGGAAAGGATGAGAGGTCCGGATGGACTCCTCCGATTCAAGTGGCTTCCCGCTTGAAACGATTCCTTCAAATATCTTGACATACTGAAAATCTTAGTCCTGATGACCATATCCTTACGATGCTGAATAGTTTCTGGTTCCATATTTAAGATGGATTTTCTGAATCTAATGGCATGAATAAGCTATAGTATGTAGGAATACATGAAACGATAAGTACAATATCCTGAAAGATAACATTTATCTCTGAGCAAGCTGCTGAAACATAAGGGACGAACTACGTGAACAATTATGAACGTGCTACGTAAGCAATTGTGAACGTGGTTCGCGATCATCTGATGAATGTTGGGCATGGAATATATCATGATCGTGATATGTGAAACATACTGTGAACGCAATACTAGACATATAATGAACATATGTTGACTGAGAAAGGAATGCCAAACGGTACGGCCTGAGACGTGAAACGTCTGCCTAGGCATGGAAAAGATATGCTAAACTCTAGTCTGGTTTCTTAAGCTTTCTGTAACCGTATTCGGTAACAAGTGTGAAACGTGTATCACGAGATGGAACACAAACTTGAACGTGAATAATGTTATGAACGCAAATGTGAGCTTAAATAATGAGGTAGCACAAAACATGAACTGGAACAACATCATACTGCGAATGAGACGTAACGGTGAAAGTGTAAATAAAGTGAACGTAAAGTGAACGTAAACATACACGTGATCGTGAACATGAATTCTGTCTGATATGATGGTCGATGGAATACCTTGAAATTGTACAACTTACTACAGGTCCGCTACTACGTAATCCTTTCGGATGAAAGAAAACGTGCAGGCTGATTACATGGTCGACAATGACTTATATAGCATCATAATTTTTCTGAGTCTGTGGTAAACTGATAACAATCTCCATGGAGTCTTATCTCATTTCTATTCAGAAATTTCTAATGGTTGTAATAACTTATTAGCATGTCGATGTCCTATCTTGAACCTGCGATGTGTCAGGCATCGAGTTATGAACATTTTTGCATCAATGTGTGATACTGCTTCTATCAAAATTCTGCCTAGGATATGGGACATTCTGGTGGAAATCTGGTTGAATATCTATGGAAGAATTTTAGTGAGACTGTCAGCAATTTCTGCGGTAGCAGCCAATTGAGTTCTAGAAAAGTTTGTACTTCGTTCACAGGCGTCGGTCGGGACCATCAGGTGATGGCCTTCACCTTCGCAGGATTGTCTAAAATTTCTTTCTGCTGAAATAGGGTGGCTCAGAAATGCCACTCATTTCAAGTGAAATTTATATCTAGAAAGTTGTGTATAAAAATTTCTCATATTGAAGATTATGTGCAACTGTGAGAAGATGAGTCTTGTGTTCTTCTCTAGTATTAGGCAGATCAGAATGTGATCAATGAATATACTAACGATTTTGTCTGAGAGTCATGGAAAAATTTTGTTCATAAATTTCATAAAATAGCTGGAGCATTATGGAGCTCAGAAGAATAAAATCAAAATTTTTTAGAGAGACTATAATATGTACAACAGCAGTCGGGAAAACATCATGTTCTTTCTCTCACCACTGATGGTAACATTATCGGAAGTTATTCATATGACGTGTACCATGACTGGTGTCCTGATATGTGTCTTCCAAAATGATACCTGAGACCTATGTCTCGACTGATGTCTTGACATGTGTTTTAGTGGATGAATCTGGACAAGTCTGATAAATTTTTGGTAACTGCTAGGATTGGCGGATCGGTTAAACTATTGACCTCTGTATTTCTGGTTGAGAGGTGTGAAAACACCCATCTTTTTACCACTTAATTACAATAATAACCAAGCCAAAACGTGTATTTTATGTCGTAAATGTCGGAATTATGCGTGGTTTGTGTTTTTGTTGTGATTTAGGACGAAAAGGTGAAAAGTAGAGAAAACACGGGCATTCACAGGCTTTTATAGAAGAAAACGACAAAAGACAAAGTCAAGAGATCAAGAGTGCAAAAAGAACGGAAGTCCAAGGCCTATTCTGAAGATTTATCGAAGAACAAGTCTAAAGACGGAAGTTTAATAAAGTCGAAGAACTCGAGTCTAATAAATAAAGAAATTATAAGACGAGTTTAATTAATCCCGAGACAAAGTCGATAAAGTCGAAGAACTTAAAAAACGAGAAGACGTGAAGAAAGAAAGAAAGAGGAGGCAACACATGCACCTCCCCATTTTCCTATAAATACCCTCCTAAACTCATTTAGGAGGGTTGGTTAGTTTTAGTTTTAGGAGTAGGAGTAGTTTAGTTTTAGAGAGAGAAAGTGACAGTTTCTCTCACTAGAACTTTAATCTTTCATCTTCCTTTCTTGTTTTTAATTGAATCTTTACTTTTACGCTTAATCGTTTAATCTTTTTAATCTTTCTTGTTAGTCACGTTATTGTTTTCATAATCTTTTTCATCAAGTTTTTATATGAAGTTCAAATCTTTTAATTTTCGTGTGTTTCTTTTGATGTTTTTATGAGTTTTAACCTTCTCTCTAGCTTATTGATAGCTTATTAGAGTTGTTCTTAGCTTATTGTCCTTGAAAAAGTGCTAAAAAGTTGCTTATTTTCGTCATACATCTGGTTCTTATTTTTTAGGAACGTCTGATTCGATTTTGGAACTTTTCATAAAGTTGCGAAATTGAACTTTTCATAAGTTGCGAAATTGTACTTTTGTCTGATTCGATTTTGGAACTTTTCATAAAGTTGCGAAATTGAACTTTTCATAAGTTGCGAAATTGTACTTTTGTCTGATTCGATTTTGGAACTTTTCATAAAGTTGCGAAATTAAGCTGATTCGATTTTGCAATTGTCCATAATTGCGAAATTGTGTCCTGATTCAATTTCGCAATTCTTCCATAATTGTGAAATTGAATCCTCTACAAAGTTGCGAAATCATTGTTTTTCAATATTGCAAAATCTGATTCGATTTTGCAATTATTGCGACATTGTGCATTGCGACATTGTGCATTGCGACATTGTGCATTGCGACATTGTTGCATGATTTTGCAATTATTGCGAAATTAATTCATTTTTTTATTAATTGCGAAATTATGTCATTTTTGTCCAATTTTATTTTTAAACTTATTTTTCCCGCCATTTTTACTTAGCTTTATTTTTACTTATTTGTCTTAGTTTAATTTTTAAAGTATTTTATTTTCAAGTCTACATTTTTATCACGTTTTAATTTCTCGTCATTTACTTTTAAAGTTTTTATATTTTCGTCATTTCCTTAATTTATTTTAAAGTCTTATTTTTAGTTTAAACTTTTCAAGCTTTTATCTTAATTTCTTTTAAAGTCTTTTATTTAAGTTTTAATTAGTTTATCGCTTTTATTATTTTGTTATTTACGTTAAAGTTTGCAATTTTTTAGATACTCAACGACCTATTCTTTCTTTTCGCCAAGAACAACTGAGTCGCACACTTAACCGGAAATCAATTCGAGAAGATACCGAGAACGCACTTTCAACTAGCAAAATCTCTTTATTAAAATGGCGCCGCTGCCGGCTCTTTTCGTGAGGATTAACGGTTTTTTGTGAGAGACGCGTTGGCTTTTGGGATCCGTTCACTTGTGAACGTTATTTTTCGTGTCCAAAAATTTTTCAAAACTCCCAAAAACATTTGAAAAATCATAAAAAGCATTTCTTTTTCAAAGTTTTGCACCAAAAATATTCTTCTTGCTCATCTATTTTTCTTAATGGATTCTTATGTCTATTGCGTCGGGTGCGGGAGACGATTGTACGGGAACGACTCATGTCAATGGTGTACATGTGAGCGGTGTGGAAACGATATCAACAATACATAATTCATATGCGGATTTTGTCCTTTGTGCAACTCGACTAATTCGTCCTTTTTGAACCCACCTCCTCTTTCCCCGTGCATCTATTGTGGAAGCGATTCTCATTGGCATGTTTCGTGCCCGGTTCGATACCCGTATGATCACGGGCAAGAACCGGGGTACAATTATGACAATGATAATAGCTATCCACAAGACGCACCCGATCTTTCTCCTTACCCATTTTGCAACAACTGTGGGGGTCCTCACGATACCTATTATTGTCAACCAATGAATTATTATGAGCAAAATCCGTGTCCTCAGTTTTCTACACCAATGGATTATTATGAACCAAACCCGGTTTCTAATTTTTCTCAGCCGATGAACTACTATGAGCCACACCCATGCTATAATTCAGGTTTTCAACATTTTAAAGCCCCACAACACATCGTCAATCATCAACCCTCCTTCGAACAATTGAGCTCCCATGAACAATGGGACACTCTTGTTAAGCAAAGTCAACAAATTCAAGAAGCTTGCAACAAGATCATCGAGAAATGTCAAGAGGATCATCGACAGGAGCAAATATCGAATATCGAGACTTATACTCCTCCCCCGGTGTATCCATACTATTATGATGATGATGACGATGAGCCTACTATTTCTTGGAATGACCTTACTGCTCAATGTCCTAGTGCAATTGTCATCCCTCCTCTCAATATCCCAAACGTGTCTAAGGATTGTGATACATTGAGTGAGCTTAGTGAATTTGGTCTTGATAAGTTGTTTGATGATGAGGTTTGTGACATACTGGCTGCTATGGAGCTTGAGGACGACGTTGCTCTTACGGAAGAGGTCGATCCTTATGATGACGATTTTTCTCCAAGCTATGAGAATTTCTCTTTTGAAATTTCTCAATCTCCAACGGGAGATGCGGGTGACAACGATTTATTCTCTCTGGTTTACGAGAAGTTCACCGATGAGCATGATCTTATGGGTGAGGTGGAAGACGTGCTTCTTCGCGATAGATTACGGAAAGTGCACCTTCTTATTGCTCAAATCGAAGCATTGACTTCTCCTCCTCTCTCCGAGTCTTTGCCCCCGTCTATTCCTCCCATTGAAGATAATGACCCATTGCTGGAAGAAATTGACATTCATTCCATGCCTCCAGGTATTGATGATAATGACACGGAGGGGGATATTATTTTTGATAATTTGCTGCAGGAAGGTATTACCCCAAGTCTCCCTCCCGAGCACCTTTCATCCTCCCCTTTTAGCCACTATTTCGGAGGATGAGTGCTTTGACCCGGGAGGTGACATTGATTATGCTATGATTGATAACAATACGGCTTTGCCGCTTGCTCAGCATCCATTGTATTTGGGGGAGGACAATGTGCTTACTTTACCCACCCCACCCCCCGTGGATCTTGATTTCACATACTTTACGTATGTTGAAAGAACCTTTCTCCCATACATGACTTATCCCCCCTCCTCTCCTTTGTTGATGTCAACCGGGAACGAGGACAAGGTCTTTGATCCTGGTATTACATTCGAGGCTTCCCCATGGACCATTTAATTCGGGGACAAGTCAGGCTCGTGACTCGGTTAATATAAACAAGCGCTTTTTGGGAGGCAACCCAATTATCTATCTATTTTCACCATAAGTGTAGGGGGAGCCCCGTGGTGTTTCTTGTTTTCTTTCTTATCATGTGCAGGGATTAGAGCTTCAAAGACACACTCTTGATGACTTTTGACGAACCGTGATTCCGTGCTCCCTTCTTCCCGGTTCTATCCTAAACTCTTTTCGATTCACTATTTTATATTTCTCAATATTAAAATAGGAATCTCTTTGGTTGTCCCTTTCTTAGCGAGATTTAAACAAAGTGCACAATTTCCTAAGTGTGTGGGAGTTTACTCCCACATGCTTAAACATTGAGGACAATGTTTATATTAAGTGTAGGGGGGACTTCTATCAAATTTAAGTGGCCTTTTCCTTGTATTTGTCCTCATTTTAACCAGAAAATTTGATTTTTCGACATTTTTCAAAATTTTTAATCTATTTTGGCCTAGTAGTATAGTTGTTTTTACCTTTGTATAGTTATTTTCTTTCCTTATTAGAATAAATTTTTAATAAAGTGGTTTTAATTTTCAAACGTTGTGAATCTTTTGACTCAACCCGAGTTTACTTGTCTAAGTTTACTCTAGCTAGTATCCTTAACGTGTTTAAGTCAAGTTTTGCTAGGCTTTTATATAGGGAGCTATAAAACACGAAAGTCTTAACTCTCACGGGTTAAGAACAAGAACTTTTCTCAAGTTCCTATAATTGATCCTAGAGAGTCGTTTATCAAGGGAACTTTAAAATGCGATTTCTAAACTTGAAAGAGTCTAAGAATTTGCAAGATCCTATAGGCGACTTGAAAACCCAAAACTTTGATTTAATAGGCTAAGCATCCACGAGTCTCATTCCTTGAGATTTTAAACTGTGGAGAACGAGAGATGATAGAGTCAATTATAAGTTTGGTACTCTTTCGTGAATTTATGTGAGTTAATTATAAGCCTATTCTCCCATCGCTTGTTAATAAATTTATCTACAATAAATAAGGTTGTACGATTTGAAAAGTTACTTAGCTTCTAGCCCAAGATCGTTTAAAAGTTGCTTGGTATGGATTAGAGTTCATAGCCAAGGCATTACTTATTGAAGCGGGATGCGAAGATTGGCGAGTCCGAAAATGCCCTAACAAGGCATGAGGGCTATATTTTGTTGCTAAAGATCCCAAGGGATGTGAAGAATTATTTATCGAAAATCAATATGAAGGATCAAGACACACGACGAAAAGCAAATACTCCCCAAAAGTCATGGAGAATTCTATCCGAAAAGACCCTAGCAAGGTATGAGGATAAATAGATCCAAGTCCTAAAAGGAGGCGGATCGTTGTATATCAAAGTCCAAAGTAATGATTGGAGAAAAATGAAGAAGTCGTGGTCCATATATGAAGAATCTCTCAAAATTTCAAGTGAAGAAATTCCTATTATGAAGAGAAGACCATTATTTCATGAACGTCTCTCAAGATTTGAAGTATGAAGTCGCTGCCAAATATCGGTCCGAGAAAGGTCTCAAATCGCGAAGCGAGTTATGCCAAGATATGAACTTTTTGAGGTCCCGAGAAGCAGTTTTAAAAGTTTTTGTCCTTTAGCTAACTATTGATTAAATCGTTCACTTTATTTTCAGCCTAAATAACTATCAAAATAAGTCAAACAATGCATCCTCGTGATCATTCAAGACAACAATAAAATATAAGAGATACACCTAGGAATAAGGGAGTCTAAGTGAATAATTGGCCCACATGAGTTCGTGGTAGTTTGCTAACTTATAATAACAATGATCTCATTTTTAAGCTTGGTTTGGAGAAAGTGAAAACTTGAGGATGATGATCATTCATGACATTTCCAAAACCCTAAGGTATGTTTTTGATTTCTTTACTTTAAATGTTTATAGTTTTCTATCTCTTTAATAAAGGCCAACGTGGATTGATTATGATGAAAAATGTAATCGAGCTTTGTAACTAATGCATTGCATGAGGACATTGCAATGGTCAAGTGTAGGGGATTTGATAGGTGTGAAAACACCCATCTTTTTACCACTTAATTACAATAATAACCAAGCCAAAACGTGTGATTTATGTCGTAAATCTCGGAATTATGAGTGGTTTGTGTTTTTGTTGTGATTTAGGACGAAAAGGTGAAAAGTTGAGAAAACACGGGCATTCACAGGCTTTTATAGAAGAAAACGACAAAAGACAAGGTCAAGAGATCAAGAGTGCAAAAATAACGGAAGTCCAAGGCCTATTCTGAAGATTTATCGAAGAACAAGTCTAAAGACGGAAGTTTAATAAAGCCAAAGAACTCGAGTCTAATAAATAAAGAAATTATAAGACGAGTTTAATTAATCCCGAGACAAAGTCGATAAAGTCGAAGAACTTAAAAAACGAGAAGACGTGAAGAAAGAAAGAAAGAGGAGGCAACACATGCACCTCCCCATTTTCCTATAAATACCCTCCTAAACTCATTTAGGAGGGTTGGTTAGTTTTAGTTTTAGGAGTAGGAGTAGTTTAGTTTTAGAGAGAGAAAGTGACAGTTTCTCTCACTAGAACTTTAATCTTTCATCTTTCTTTCTTGTTTTTAATTGAATCTTTACTTTTACGCTTTATCTTGTTTTAAATTTAATCTTTTTAATCTTTCTTGTTAATCACGTTATTGTTTTCATAATCTTTTTCATCAAGTTTTTACATGAAGTTCAAATCTTTTAATTTTCGTGTGTTTCTTTTGATGTTTTTATGAGTTTTAACCTTCTCTCTAGCTTATTGATAGCTTATTAGAGTTGTTCTTAGCTTATTGTCCTTGAAAAAGTGCTAAAAAGTTGCTTATTTTCGTCATACATCTGGTTCCTATTTTTTAGGAACGTCTGATTCGATTTTGGAACTTTTCATAAAGTTGCGAAATTGAACTTTTCATAAGTTGCGAAATTGTACTTTTGTCTGATTCGATTTTGGAACTTTTCATAAAGTTGCGAAATTGAACTTTTCATAAGTTGCGAAATTGTACTTTTGTCTGATTCGATTTTGGAGCTTTTCATAAAGTTGCGAAATTGAGCTGATTCGATTTTGCAATTGTCCATAATTGCAAAATTGTGTCCTGATTCAATTTCGCAATTCTTTCATAATTGCGAAATTGAATCCTCTACAAAGTTGCGAAATGATTGTTTTTCAATATTGAAAAATCTGATTCGATTTTGCAATTATTGCGACATTGTGCATTGCGACATTGTGCATTGCGATATTGTGCATTGCGACATTGTTGCATGATTTTGCAATTATTGCGAAATTAAATCATTTTTTTTATTAATTGCGAAATTATGTCATTTTTGTCCAATTTTATTTTTAAACTTATTTTTCCCGCCATTTTTACTTAGCTTTATTTTTACTTATTTGTCTTAGTTTAATTTTTAAAGTATTTTATTTTCAAGTCTACATTTTTATCACGTTTTAATTTCTCGTCATTTACTTTTAAAGTTTTTATATTTTCGTCATTTCCTTAATTTCTTTTAAAGTCTTATTTTTAGTTTAAACTTTTCAAGCTTTTATCTTAATTTCTTTTAAAGTCTTTTATTTAAGTTTTAATTAGTTTATCGCTTTTATTATTTTGTTATTTACGTTAAAGTTTGCAATTTTTTAGATACTCAACGACCTATTCTTTCTTTTCACCAAGAACAACTGAGTCGCACACTTAACCGGAAATCAATTCGAGAAGATACCGAGAACGAACTTTCAACTAGCAAAATCTCTTTATTACTGGTCATGTCCGTTCTGGAGTTCCGATGGTTACTGACTGATTAATTTTAAGCACGGTGGTTGTCATTACCGCTTTGTCTGTCAAATTATGAGGGTCATTATCATGACCGTGATTCAGGTGACTATTTTGTTGAGTGGTCTGTTAGTTTTGGTTCCCACTCTTCTGAATAAAGGTTGGCTGGGTGAAATGTAACATCTAGCTGAGAAGGTAAAAGCATGGAATGTAATTGTAGTTTCTGATGATTGAAGTTTATTCTTGTCATAAATTTCAAATTTATAGTTTTCGTCCTTGTTCCACAGAGTCTTCATAGTATAAATGGCATCAGCATCTTGAGAAATCTCCAAAGTATCAGCAGCATCAGCATTTGTGTGGTCTTCAAAGTGTTAGCAGCATCAGTATCTGGTAAACTCTTCTACTCACGAGCGGCATCAGCATCTGGTAGAATATCGACAAGTGGAAACGCCTGAGATGATTGAGGATCGATTAGCAATATCCATGGAGTAGGGTACATGGAGTACACATGAAATAATGTACATGAAGTATAACTGAGACACTGTACATGGGTACATATGGAATACTGTACATGGCACTGGTGGAAACTTTATGGAATGATCAATACTGGTGTCACTTGTCTGACATGATCAAGGATTAAATTGATTTAACTGGTTAGCAAACTGAACTGAAATGGTTAACATGATAGGCTGATAATTTCTACGTAGGCTTAATGCTGGTTGTATAGAGGCTGAAGAGTATGATTAAACGGAGTTTCATTAATGTTCAGTATGAAGATACGACTGATGAAAACCAAACATGATTTATTATGAAAAAAAGATTTTACTGTAACCCTTCTGTATCTTCGCAAGAAACATCATTCTTTTGCTAAAAACATAATCCTCGTAAGGAGACATGAACTTATTCAGCATGAAAATGACCTTCACGTGAGAGCATGAAATTTGGCTGTTACAAAGAACATGAAAAGATAATTGACTGAAGTTTAACATCAACTGGTGTGGATGGCTATGGTTCAATCCACAGAATTTAAGGAACAAAACATGTGACTAAGTATGGGCGATTCTGGTTCGATCCATACTTGTCGAAATTTTTCTGAGATTTGTCATGTATAGAAATTTACAATCTGGGACTAAATATGGATAGATGTAGTCCAATCCATACTTGTTAAAATTTTATGAAATGTCATGATATGACAAAGGTGAACAACTATGGATCGGTTTACAGACATCATTCAACTAGAAAGCATGAAATTTGACCTGAGAAACGGTGAACGCATATGGGTCAGTTCACCTAATAACAATCGACTGGAAACATGAATCTGTCATGAGTAAGGATGAATGCCTATGGGTCGGTTCACCAATACAAAAATCTGAACGGGCAAGGGTGAACGCCTATGGGTCGGTTCACCAAAACAAAATTCGCAAAAAAGCACATGCGATTAAATATGTCCAGTCATGTACCAACCTTTTACTTCGTAAAAAACTTTAAGAAAATTGGTGGATAAATGAAGAAAACTGACTAAACAATCCATGAGAACATGAAAGATAACAGCGCCAAAATCTGGGAAGTTCCTGGTGACTACCCACTAGTTACAGGTCAAGTTTTAGAGCCTACAAGTCGAACCTATAGCTCTGATACCATAATTGTAACACCCCACTTGGATAAGTGGACCATTACATATATTTATGGTGTGTCATCAAAGCATAAGGTAAATGTCCTAAAACATTAACTGACCATAAAGGAAATACCAGAATCAAACATCGATAATCCACACATAAGCTTAAAACATGAAAAAGTAAACACTGAAAGAAAGGACTAAATAATATCCAAATAAACAGAATAGTGTAAGAAATGCATGAAGTAAGGAGTCTGGATAGCTTCCATCCCAATGCACATGCTCTCAGAACCCTAAGAGCGTCCTGGTGTACCTGCCGTTAGAACATGAAAGGAACTATGGCTGAGCATAGCACCCAGTGAACGGATATAAAGCATGATAAGAAATATTGAAATGAAGCAGATGATAAAATACTGAAGCTGTAAGACTGATAAGTAAAGTTGCAGCGGAAATCTGTGTATAATCTGTAAAGTCTGATTTAAAAATAATAAAGCTGAACTGTTATCTGTTAAATATGAAAACATTCATTTACTGTATTTTAATTGACAGAGCTTATATAGGTCATGTGTTGTAACAACGGTGCATGAATAACTTGAGGGGTGACCTCGTCATGCTGTAGAGGGGTGACCTCTAAATGTTGTAGAGGGGTGACCTCTAAATACTGTGCTGGGTGGAGGGATCAGCTCCAATGTGAAAGATGTAGAGCACACAACACATTCACCTGATAAACTGTAAACTGATAAGCCTTGGATGCATCCATACGCCCCACTAATAATACTGTTAAAATGGCCAAGCTGAGCTGAGTGGGACGATGCAGGATATCACTCTCCTGTATGTGAGTCACGACACCGGTGCCTCTAGTGCCATGGTTACGGTACCTCCGTAACTAGTACATAAACTGGTCATGCAATATCTTAGTTATTTAGATAATTTCTGATAATTTATAACATGTACTGGGGAAAACATTTGGCTGCAGACGGGAAATCCTAATCATGCATAGAAGGGAAGTCCTTACTGAAAGGACGGAAAATCCGTACGTAATCAATTAAATGAAAGAAACAAATAGCTGAGAGATAAAGATATCCGTACCTTAACCAAACCTTGATTCGTAAAAAATGCCCAAAATCATTATCGTCAAATAATCTACAAACAATTTATGAACTAAGTATTATTTATTCATTATTTAGCTAACTTATATATTAAACTCTTTAGTATAAATTGTGCTCATTTCTAACGAATATATCACGTCATTGTTTATATATATTTTGTTCGCATGAGAACCTACTCTAACGAGTTACAGTTTCATGTATCATTTGAGTTTGTTAGTATGTGATTTAGACACGTGACTACTTCTCTTACTTCATATAATTAAATATCTAATCATATGTTAATAGTGAAATTCTACATACTTTAAGGTATATTTGTAAAGAGCTTTATATTTGACGGACCAACAATGAAAATTAGTAAATAATATGGCAACAATTGTTGTCTTATTCATTTGATATGTCGCTGCACTTGTTCCATGCTCGATATATATAATCCGGTCTTAATTAAACATTTCGAAATCTTCTCTACTGCATTTTCAAATGAAAAAGTTCATGTCTTAACTTTAGATAAATACCATGGTGGTTAAGTAGAAATGTTCATCTTTATTAAGTGTTAACATACACACTGTTTTGCTAATTTTGTACAAAAGAACCAATGAAATCATTATTTGATTGGTTGAAAATATATAACTGTTGCTTGAGTAGTAGCCTTTCTCATTTGATTATTTATGTCTAATATGAGATTCGTAAGATTGAGATATATATCATAGTAGGAAAAATGTGCATGAAGCAGTAACAGATGATAAATCAAGAATTACCTCAAGGCTTAACGAGATTGATCGAAACCGAAACAAAACGCAACACAGACACCAGAATATATCGAGATGCGGTCAAACCGAAAATGAAACGTGTCGCAATAAATATCATGCCAATCGCGAACCAAAACCTTTGACCAAATCACGAAACATCGAACCAACATGAGCACTATCGTAACTCGAACAATTAACCTTATCGCGAACCGTATCTGAACTAAGATTTCGATGAATACGTTTATACACTAGATTTTGTAGGGAATGTTTCTCGTTCATTAGACTTAGGTATGTATGAATGATTTGCAACTAAAGCCAAATATATATGGATGTGAGGAAGAAAACAAAGAAAACGTGTGGGCGGAGCGAATGCATTTAATGTTATTGTCAAACATTCTATACCAAGATGAGAAAGAAACTTTCACTTTGAAAAATATGGGATTTGGTGGAGATACTACTAGCCGAATAATTCTCTTGATTATGTGATTATATTAAAGTCAATATTAATGTGTTTTACAATCTTCATGCTAATTCCTTAACGTCAATGCAAGCTGTTTATTTTTCTTGTACCGTAATTAAACAAGAGTCAAAGATCAATTGATATTTTTGTCGTATATTATATATTATGAAAAGTGATATAGACTTGTTATTATAGTTGGGTATTATAATTCTACCAATAATTATAAAATATTGTTTTCTTATTTCTAATTTATTTTATTAATTCAAAACATATAATTCAAATAATCTGAAAAGAAAAATCAAATTCTCAAATTTGGGTTTTACACTACTCGTGAAAATGATCGTATTCTATGCATAAAAAATGCTTGGTATAATTCATTACCAAAGCCGTTTAGACCTTCGCGGAAAGGCACGTCTTAAACCACTATATATGACACAAGCTCTTCGTCTCCTCGATTTGAAGAATGTCATTTGTCTCTTGAGCAATGTTCTTGGTCTCGATTCACTTCCCTTGACTCCTCTCCCCTTTGCTTCTTTGCTACGAGTAGTCGTTTGTTCGTTTTGGTCTTTTCCTATCTCGATTAAACTCGTAATCCTTCAACAAGGCATTATTACCTAGTGTTGTGGTGGTCTAATGATATCCTAAAAGGGTTAAGATATATTTTTAAGTAATTTAAAAATTTTGGTTTTAAAAAATTCTTTGTTTTTCTTTGATAAAAACCAGCCACTGTAGACGGTTCCTTATCAGGCGCGGTTCCAATGCACGGTTCCTTATCGATAAGGATCCGCGGGCAGAATCTTCGCTAAAGCGCCAGTTTTATTAAAATAACCTTTTAAAACAAAACCCTATCTCTCTTTCACACACACAGCTGACGAAAATACCCAGTTTTCCACCATTGTTGTTATTCCTAAACCTTCAATTACTCAAGATTAATTGACTTCGATTTGTGGTTTCACTCATCCTTCATCAAAGATCAATTATCTGTAAGTCATTTCTTTCAATTTCATCTAATTTGTTCTAGGGTTCATACATTCATAATTGGTGCTTTTTAAAATTGACATTAAATTAGAACCATACTAGGAATAAGAGTTGACACAGTATTGTTACTATGATTCCTTAGGTTCATATTCATTGAGATTTTACTAAAACCCACTTGTAGAACAAATCCGAATTTTGACTAAATAGTTTGGTTGATTGATGGAATTGATATGAACCCATGAACAAGTTGGTAATGGCATTGTTAAATGCTTACCTAAAAACCTTCCTTTGAAAAAACAATGTTCAAGTTCATTATTGATCTTACACGGTCAATGTGTCATTGTTAATAATGAACTAGGTATATTATGAATATGAGAATGATAAGGATTAAACCTTTGTTTGTCAAGAGATTGATGAAACACATTCTCATTTTCTTTGATTTGGTTTATTTGTAACATATGTGTAATTGGGGAAATATGTTTGTATATTATTTTTAGGTACTATCATGACCTCAGGATATCAAAATGATCACCTACTTACTAGAAGATACATGCCTAATCTTTCTTTGTTAAATCAAACTCGCTCTACTCAAAACACTTATCATAATTTTGAATCTCGTTGTTTCCATGAAGGACGTATTGTTCCTTCTAACTTTCTTAGACTTGACTTCATTCGATTCATGTTCAATACCATTGGCTTTGATTGTTTGCTTGATATAGATGAGCCAATCTTTCCTTCTTTCCTCATGGAATTCTTTAACTCGTTCAAACTAATGTGCATCAACAATGGTCTATCTATAAGATTTTCCATCAAGGGGAAAACCTTTATGTACACTCTTGAGGAATTTGGTGATATTCTCAGAGTTCCATATGAAGGTCAATGTAGGTTCACCGATGCTTGGGGTTTTAAACACTTAGAATCGGCCCCTATTGATGTGCATTATGTGACCGAGATTCCTTCGGCTTTGGCCATCTCTCGTGCTCTTGCTAAACCTCATGAACATCCTATTCTTGGTAATTTTGAAGGAGAATTTTGTGCTCTCACTCCTTGGGAATTACTAACTAGCGATCTTAGTGATTTTATGATCCCTTGGGCCGAAATCATGAGGGAATATGCAATGTGTTTGGATGGTGATCGCAACCATGTGCCCGCTTGTCTTGCATATATGTTGTATTGTGTTGCTACCACCACTCCATACAACCTTACATTTTTCATAGCTAGAAGAATAAGATTTGTTCTCAATGGATCTCGTTCTACTCTTCCTTATGCCATGATTCTCTCACGACTTCTTAAGAGAGTTATTCTTGACTTTCCTCCTCTAAGTCCTTCATCTTTTCACTCCGTGGATCAAGTCATGCTTCCTATTGAAGGGAATGTCTCTTCTGTTCCCACGCATGACTCAAATAAATATGAAAATGTCTCTCAAGACAATTCTCTCATTCCTTGTTATGACTTGTCATCATCTATCTCTCAATTGTCTTCACTAGACATTGATTCAGACTATCAGTATTGTCTCAATCTTTATCTTCAAGATCGAATCAATGGTAAATCAAGGCAAGGAGGAAATGCTCATAGATGAATGATATATACCACTCTTGTGTGACTAACATGTGTGTAAACATGTTTGGATTGTTGAATTTTATCTCCTTTATCTTTATACTTAGGATGTTATGTATTCTTTAACTAACAATTTGTGTTTGGATTATCTAGAATTTTAATCCTAATTATCCATGGTATCGATGTTTCGAGCATGGCTTTGTGCATCTTGTGTGTTAGATAGCCTCCTAGTTTTTGATTATTAGTTCACTTTGGCTTGATAAAACTTGGTATAAAATCTGGGCTAGCAAAAGTTTGAGAAAGTGTTATTTTTGAACACCTCTGGTCACGGTTCCATATCAAACCCGCTGTTCCTTAGCGATAAGGAACCGCGGACCTACGTAAGGAACCGCCTAGTATTATTTCAACAAAATCTTTGCTTTACACTGTTTTCTTTAATCTGTGTAAAACTTTGATAAAACTTTTGCAAAAAACGGCACTTTCCTAAACTAGGATACCTAATTTCATTGTTCACATAAAATGTTTTTAACCTATTACTAGTTTGGATCACTCCCTTCTCTTCTTAAACCCTCCATTGTTGATTGTGTTTTTTCGTCCCTTCAACTCTTCTCTAAACCTTAACATTCAACCATGGTATCCACTAGAACATCCAATTCCTCCAAAACTTCCTTATCCAAAAGAAGTCTTAAGATGAAATTCAATTTTCCTAAACTTGGCTCTCCATCTTCACTCAAACCAAAAAGTGAAGCCTCACCTATCCTCATCTCTTCATCATTTTCACCACCACTTGCTTCATGGAAAACAAACTCAACCAATGGTACTAACCATTCACATGGTTGTACCTCCTCTTCATTCCAATCAAGAATGAATGAGTATTCCTCACCACTCACTTCTAGTCCTCCCTTAAATGTGAATGCTCAACCTCAACCTCATCAAAGAATTCCCTTTATTTTTTAGCCTCTTCCTTTTACTCCACCAAATTCACCCATCTCACCCATATCACCCTTGGAAACCATGCCTTCTCCACATCCTCCTAACTCGAACACTCCACTCTTGGGTGTTCCTATGTTGGGTCAAAAAGTTGATGTGGCAGAAACTCAAAAACGAAGAAAACATGAAGATATTGTCTAAGCGTTGTCAAGAGCAATTTAGGCGTTGACAAGAACAAACTAAGCGTTGTTGGCTCAAGAGTTGTTGTGTACAATCTAGGCATTGTCACATGCAATTCAAGAGTTGATAGAATCGCAGGCAAGAAGCTTATGGAAGCTTCTATTTAGATAAACATGCAAGATTTATTCTGCATAAGTTTATTTAAATAGAAGATTTACTTGTTTATTTGTTATTATCTCTTGTAAACCCTAATCCTTACACTATAAAAGGAACCAAGGGTCTTAGGTTTTATTTATCAATTCATTCACAATATAAACCTAAAGCGTGTGTGCACTAGACGTGGGATTCAATGTATACACGTCTAGTGGTTGTTGATTATCAATATAATTAGCAACCCTATTGTTTTAATTCATGTTATTCGTGCCTAAACACCTTGTTAATGTGTTATGTTCTTATTCCGCTTTGATTATTTAATCATATGAACATGATGCATTCCTAGTAGCTTCAAAGATCCGGAAACCAAGGTTTCCATAATTGGTATCAGATCCTCGTGGCTCGTGATGCTAGGACCAACAAGGTGTTCGTGTATGGTAAAAAGAAGAAAAATCCGTCTAGGGTTTTTCTGGACGTTTTTGTGTGCGCATCAGTATTCAGAAGGTCATAACTTTTGATTGAACCGTTGGATCGTCACGAAATTTTATATGTGTGTTCTACATACATATATCTAAACATCCACCGGAGGGATTGTTCTGATTAGTCCTTAATCAAGAGTTATTAAGCGTCGAAGTGGGCTGCAGAGGTGATTTTCAGATTTCTTGTTTACATAAAATCATGTTTTAGGGTTTTTCCACAAACCCTAGATCAATTCAAAACAGAAAGAGATGATTTGCAGCAGAGATGAGTAATGTTTAGCAGCAAGAAAAGGGTTTTCAGTTTTCTATTTTCTACAAAACCCTAGATTGATTGGTCGATGCTGTGAATCATACAAGATTTGGATTTAGGGTTTGAAACCCTAGTATGATGCAGCCACTATTCAAGGAGAAAAAGGGACGTGTTTTCACAGCAGAAGAAAAAGGCAGAAAAGAAAAAAAGACGTGATTTTTTTGTGGATATATGTTTGTGTATATCTACTGCAAACGAGGTCTTTTCTTCCTGATTTATTGGTGATTAATGGTTGTTTATATTCGATCACATAAGGTATTTTCTGTCATATTCTTTACGTGAATCCAAATATCATGAAGCTTGTCACTGAGCGTGAGTTATGACTTATCTTTGGATATGATCATGGCTACGTAAATCATGGAAAGTATTATAATAGTTGCGTGCCATCTTCTTTCCTGAGGATTATATTCAACTTATATTTGGACAAGATATGGTTTTGGGAGCAGTGTTGTAAAAGCGTGTTTTAAGGTCAGTTATACACGTACAGATTGACTTTTCTGAAGTTTAGGGGATCACATATTCAAACGCGTGGATTGCTGAGATATTAGTTTATTTTCATTACCTATCTAAACGAGATTGGTTGCTGTTCAAACAGTAAAGAAAGAGCAGATATTGACAAAAAGAAATGTGATATCCTGCGAAGATGTTGTTGTTATTGTGGTAATTCCTATTTAATAGGGATATGCACATATTCCTCCACAGGTTATACGTGATTCAGATTAAAGATTAGTACTCCTTAATTTACGTGGAGATAAAGAAGGAAACTAATTATTCTACATGTGATGGCTGTGATATGCACATATACTGTATTTATCACGTAAAGTCAAAGAAAAGGGTCTGATGTATCCAAAGGAGTTATATGTGATAAGAGATTGCAAAGGCCACGTCACTGTTAGAAGATTCAAAGAGACGTTGACAGGAAGATATTAACGCTGACAGGAAGTATTTTGACGCTGACAGAATAAGTCAACACTGACAGCGTTGACAATGTTGTCCGATATATGTTAATCCAAATGCTGATAGGTATTGTCCGATATCGGATAATACATCTGACCAGGATATTGGATAAAGAAGGATGTTGGACAACACAAGGATAGCTGTTGTTTGAGAAAACTGGTACGTTTTGAGCACACAAAAAAGAGGAAATTACACACGAAGGTACATGGAATCTCCGTATTAATTTAGAATATCATGTTGATATTTATGGCTCGGATGTTTTTAAACAGAATTAATGATCTTAAAGCGAGTTAGCTACAATTCATGAGGTAATGAAAGTCTTCATGAAGAGGTGTTAGCTTAAGGGGAAGAATTCTTATGGTAAGTTTGATGATTGAAGAAGATTTCCGCGAGTTTGTGTTCTATCATATCTTAAAGTCGTGAACTCCCAGTCATTGACTTTTAAGGTAACTTGTTCGTGCTTTACATGGTTGATGATGAAGACTTGTCATAACACTTGAAGGAGTTACATTATCGTGCTCAGTGTCTCACAGAGGATGAGAATATTGACAAGGGATCGAGGTCTACTTATACTTTGTACCATGAGTATAAGTTCTTAGTCACGTGGATAGTACAAGACATGGAACAAAAGATTGGGTTATTCTACTTCTACATCAAAAATATTATATTTATTTTTCTTCAAGATCATTACATAGAGATACATTTGGAGAATCTTCAAAGCTTGCATACATTGTTTACTTCTCTGTTGATGTGACAAAAAGGGGAAGAAATACATGCTACACTTGAGGGGAACCAATTTGAAGATCATGTACAACTTACAAGAGATACACATAGAGTTTTGCCGACATCAACTAGGGGAAGATTGTTGGGTCAAAAAGTTGATGTGGCAGAAACTCAAAAATGAAGAAAACATGAAGATATTGTCTAAGCGTTGTCAAGAGAAATTTAGGCGTTGACAAGAACAAACTAAGCGTTGTTGGCTCAAGAGTTGTTGTGTACAATCTAGGCATTGTCACATGCAATTCAAGAGTTGATAGAATCGTAGGCACGAAGCTTATGGAAGCTTCTATTTAGATAAACATGCAAGATTTATTCTGCATAAGTTTATTTAAATAGAAGATTTACTTGTTTATTTGTTATTATCTCTTGTAAACCCTAATCCTTACACTATAAAAGGAACCAAGGGTCTTAGGTTTTATTTATCAATTCATTCACAATGTAAACCTAAAGCTTGTGCGCACTAGATGTGGGATTCAATGTATACACGTCTAGTGGTTGTTGATTATCAATATAATTAGCAACCCTATTGTTTTAATTCATGTTATTCATGCCTAAACACCTTGTTAATGTGTTATGTTCTTATTCCGCTTTGATTATTTAATCATATGAACATGATGCATTCCTAGTAGATTCAAAGATCCGGAAACCAAGGTTTCCATACCTATTTCCCGTTTCTTGGGTGATCCACACTTGTTTGACTTTTTCATGCACAATGGAACCAATTGTCCTTGTTGCTTGAACAACTTTCACCTCATTGATATCCTTAGGTTGGAGATGATTGGGGCTCATATCAAGTTGTAAAGCTTCTTGTTGAACCTATTTGCTAATCCTCCTCCTCCTAGGAGATGAATGACTTTTTAAATCGATTAATTTTAAAGAAGGTCAAGCCAAGAGATCTATGAATTCAAGACCTAGTTTTAGCTATCTTTGTAGTAGTTAATTGTTTTTTATTTCTTGTTTTTCCTTTCTTTTCCCTCGTGATTTTCTCATGTGGATGAATTGTGGATTTAGTTTTATGTGTTTTAATCTTTGTGATCACATCAAACAAATTTAATTTATTTAAAATTGAATTTAAATCTATCACAACCTCTAAAAACTTGACTTAAAATTGGATCAAAATGTTATCTAAATATTTTGTCACCCTTTGTCAAGACATTCTTTGTGATTGTGTTACTTTTATGCAACCCTAGCATGCTCTAGTGCTAAAAGAGGTAAAAATCCAAGATTTGCAAAATTTTGAAAAAGTCTTATTTCTCTCCAAAACTTTTGAAAATTAGGGTTTGCTGTCCTCTGGACGCGTCTCCTTAGCCCCTAGGCGGCTCCATATCAATATGGAACCGCGGGCTCTATTAAGGAACCCCGTACAGTAAATCCGTTCTTGGCTTATTTTTGGTCTTTTTTCCTTGACCACTGTCTTGGTTAAGATTCTTTGTTTACCCAATTTGGCTAAACATTTCCTAAAACCTTTTATTTTCATTTCAAATCTTTGCCTTGTCTATTTTCTTTAAATTCTTCTCTTTTGGGAGTTCTCCTCTTCATCCCTCATAATGCCTAATTCTTCCTTTCCTAACCTTGACATTTCTTTGTCACAATCTTCTCAACCTAAAGCTTCTTCTTCTAAGCTTTCAAAGAAATCGAAAATCTCAGTTAGACCCGTTTGGATAAAAAAGAATAAGAATCCTCATTATTCTTCTTCTCCAAAATCCTCCAAGAATTCCTCTTTCTCTCCGATTCGATATTGGAATGAGACTTACTCTATAAATCCAATTACCGAAGAAAAGGAAATTCTTCCACCACCACCAAAACCTTTCAACTCTCCTCAACTCAATGACATATCGTCTTTCCCTAATCTCACTAGGCATTGTGAAAACATCTCTTATCCGTTATCTCCCTCTCCACCAACCTCTAATTTTGATGGACCTCCCCCATCTACCGACTTTGTTTAACATCATGGTTCCTCGTGTGCTTGTTGTCGTTTTCAACAAATTGAACTTGCTCATATCTATGACAAGCTAAATTTCCTTGAATTCCTCCTCACTCTACCTCCTCTCAAAGTTTTCGTTCCCATGAACAAAACTTCGAATGATGCTTCGTCGTCTTTCTTTTCCATCTAAAGGCACATTTTGTACTTTAGTTGTTTGAGTCAATAAAACCTTAAGCAATCTTGGAAGATTATCACTATTAGAGTAGTTTATGCTTTGTGGTTTATTTTCCATATTTTTTTTGCTTTAAATATTCATATTGTGTGTATGAATATTTCTCTTATATGTTATATGAATGTTATGTGTGTTATCTTTCCCGCTAATTCTATTTCACACATTTGTTAAAGAGTTGATCATGGTTAAAACTTAAAATTAGTTATGGGTGATTCAAAAAATTCCAAATTTTAACCCATTTACACTTTAAATCATCTTTGATTGGTTTGGATGTTTCTTTTCTTCCTTTATTCCACTAGTTGAACTATGATGTTGTCAATACACACTCTTTGGACATACTTAGCAAATGCTTGCTTCTAATTTGAGATTTCTTTTCCTTCTCCCTCTCAAGTTAGTTAGTAGGTAATGCACATACATACATTGGTGTTTCTTTTCTTTCTTCTAACCTTTGTGTAGCATGTCACCTTAGCTCATTTACTTGGTACCGCAAGCAAGGGGGGTAAGCACCAAGGGGGAGCTACTAGAAAAGTCCGGTTCTTTTCTTCTTCAAAGACTTGTGCTAACCATTTTGCTTTGACAAAGGGGGAGAAATGATAGTGATAAACTCGTTAATAATTCGAATAAACATGTATTTTACGTAAATGAGTTTATAGTTTGTCGTAATCAAAAAGGGGGAGATTGTTAATGTAAAGCAATGCCTAAAATAACAAAGACATTTATTGACAAACACAAGCATAAAACAAATTATCTAACAAACACTATCATCAAGGTAATAATCATTACACTAACATATCTTAATCATGCTTAGTGATCATAAAAGTGATTAGCCTTAAACTCACTTTGTCAAATGTAACAAAAGATTTTTATTAAAACTTATTGTCAAGAAAATGTTCTATTAAAATAAAAATATAAATTTGAATATGGCATATTCCAAATGTCATAAGAATATCCTTTGAAGGTTTAAACAGCCTCAGATATTTCAAATTCTCTAAAAGACAAAAAGGAGCGGAGTCTACTCCCCGCGGTTCCTTAAGTGCCTAAGCGGTTCCCTATCGATAAGGAACCGCCTGGGTAGATAAGGAACCGCCCCCAAATAGCCGTTGGTATTTGTCTTCTATAAATAGTGGATCAAATCTGCATTTTCATTAGCCTTTTTGGACATCTCTTTCAGCCTTTTTTCACCTATCTAATCCTAGTCATTTGTAAATGATCACTTAATATATTAAGTATGTTTACTCATGAATATCCTCTTGATATCCTTCTTTACCTTGTCCAATGATAAGATCACTCACACACTTTAAATGTGATTAAAGATGAAGTTTTGATGAAGATCATCTTCTCCTAAAGATCTAGTCATGTTCATCATTTTTTTATTTGTGTCTTGTGTATATCCAACGTATTTGTGAATACTTGGACTATTTGTGTTCATCTAAGATATTTGTGAATATTTGGATTAGAATTGTGTAAATCCTTTGCACATGTGTGTGCTTGAATTTGTGTTATGTAGATCCAAGCTACATGTGTGTACTTGGATATGTTTAGTTGAGTTGTAATAAGTTATGTTAGTTCTCCCTAAACTAAAAAGTGATGTGGTTGTGTCTTGTGAGTTCTCACTAAACTATAAAGTGATATGTAGATTTGTTGTGTGAAGTTCTCACTTAGCTTCAAAGTGAAGAGTCGTGAAGATTGGTTCTAGCTTTGGATTAGAACTCGACATCTAGCCTTGTGTCGGAAAATGGTGAAGTAGGCAACGTTGTGAAGTTTGGTTCTAGCTTGGGATTAAAACTCGACATCTAGCCTTGTGTTGTAAAATGGTGAAGTGGGCGAAGTTGTGTAGATTGGTCCTAGCTAAGATTAGGTCTCGACATTTAGCTTAGTGTCAGAAAATAATGTAAGCAACGTTGTAAGGTTTTCTCCGCCAAGAAGGGAGCTTGTGGATATAGTGGAAATCTCGAGTAAGGTGTACTTGAGGAGTGAAGTAGGAACGAGGATAGAGCCTCGTTGCCGAACCACTATAAATCTTGGTGTCTTCCTACTAGGTTGTTTCTTTCCTTACTCATTACTTACATTCATTATCATTATACTTACTGCACTTTGTTAATGCATTAGAATTAAACCTAATCATTATGCAACTAGCTTTCAAGTAAAAGATAGTTTTGTGCACTCACTTAATTGAAATGAATTTTAATTAGGAGATAAACCGATGAGAAACTATTCAACCCCCCTTCTAGTTTCTACAAGTATTTTTATGTTTTCGTCCGATTTTTATATTTTTGTTAGTTGTTTTGACGTTTTAGTCAGTAGTTGTTTTACGCTTTTTCAGGATCATAACAATTCCGTCATTTTATTATGTTTTTGTCGCTATGCTTACATCAGTTTTTACGTTTTCGTTAGTATTTTTACGTTTTACTCAGTGTTTTTAAGTTTCCGTTCAATTTTATCCGTTTACATCCGATCTTGAACTTTTTATCGGTATCATTACGTTTTCGTTAGATTTTTACGATTTTGTTCGTTTTTTTACGTTTTCATCCATAATTTACGTTTTTGTCAGTATTTTTATATTTTTGGAAGGTTTTTTCACGTTTCTTGAGTTTTTTACTACAAAACAGACGAAAAGGTAAAAAAAACTAACAAAATGTAAAAATACCTTACGAAAACGTAAAAAAATATAACAAAAACGTAAAAAAAAACAGGCCGAAACGTAAAAATACTAACTAAAACATAATAAATCGAACGAAAACGTATAAATAAACAAAGACGTAAAAATACTAACGAAAACGTAAAAAATCCGACAAAAGATAAACATACTGACGAAAACGTAAAAATGAGACAAAAACGTAAAAAAAAATACGAAAACGTAAAAAATTACAAAAACGTAAAAAAAATCAAACAAAATCGTAAGAATCGAACGAAAACAAATAAAAACGTATGAACTCATTATAGTTAATGGGTCGATCCGTCCTAAAGTGCCTGAACCATGAACCGTTACACCAATTATTAAAATATGTTATGGTTGACCCATAACCCATTTGACCTATGACCTGACCAACCCAACTCAACTCAACCCTACTTAACCTAGTTGTCATCTCTAATAAAAGTGTTATGCTTGTATTATATGTACGCTTTATGTGCCTTAAAATGAGTTGTTCAACTTTACGCACTCATCGGTTAGGAATGTCATTGGGAGGGCTTTTAGTGCACTTAAAGCAAGATTTCACATTTTGAAATATATAACAAATTGTCTGAAAAGACGTCAAATGTTGATTTCCCATGCTTGTTGAGCATTGCATAATTACATTTACGCCGTGTTTGGTTCACGAAAATTGGAGTAATTTGAAGCAATTTGCAATCGAAAATTTAAAAAATTCATGTTTGGTTGTCAGTTGTAGAGAATCTAAAATGTTGGAATTGGCCTTTGTGGAGCAATTGATAATTCCTTGGATAAGGAGAGAATTTTAAATTCTTACACATAGTGGAGTTTGGTGGAGTCATATAATACGATATTACCCTTTTAGTTTAATTAATATGTCAAAGTTTTCATTTTCTCATCTCTTCTTCAACCTCTGTCCTTTCTTTTTTCTTCCCCATCCCCACTATTTTTATAACCTACATTGATTCCCACAAACCGATTAGTGATAAAAGTATCAATTTGGAGTTTTCAAATGAGCGAATTTAAGTTTGCTAATAAACAACTGCATTCAATTCGAATTTTCATTTCCAAAAAACGAATTAGTTATTATGATTGCGTCATATATTAATTGATATCGGCTAACATGCTGTTATTAGAGATGGATCAATTTGTATCGATGTATATTTTTGTTAAAGATAAGGGTAGGCAAGTTTTTTTTAGTACATAATCATAGGACAAAAATGTAATTTAATATTATAAGACATTCACATTCATGACATCTTATACTCGAACCAAACAGATTAAGTTAAAATTATAGTTCTATGATATTTAAATATTTCTGACAATTAAAATTTTGTAAATCTAATTTACTTGAACCAAATGCCCCTTTAGATGGAATATAAGGCTAACATTCTCTTCACCTTATATGGTGAGACGAAGTTTCGATCAAAGGTTATAAGATAGTTGAAGAAGAAATTTTGTCAGACATGCTGAATAATGATGAGATGGTTCAAGTGAGAAATACAATTGGAAATGAGTTGTGGGAAAAATTTATGAGTCGTCGTTCTGCGCGGGATACTTGAGGATGATTTTAAAATATATATGGTCATACGTGGGTGTGTTTAGAGACGAATTTATTGTTTTTATGTTGAATCGTAGTCGTTTGAATAATTTTTACATGTTTGTTATTGTTAAATTTTATATTTTAAATTTTTTACTTTCTTGTATTAATCTTTTATAAGTTATTTTATTATTTATTTGGTTAGATTATGATATATGTATGCTTGTTCGATAATTTCTTTATAATATTAAAAAATGCATAAAGAATGGAGATGAAAAACAATATCATTTTGAACATGTTTTCTAATTTTGCAAAATGATAGACAAATACACATGCTTCTCTAACAGAGAACGGTGTGGTGGCGAGCTAGGCCTCGGCGTGCCTATGTGGCAGGTTCACCGGTTTGCGCCGGTCTACCTCACCCCCTCCATTTCCTTGTGGCTTCTTCACAACTTGACGAGGAGACGACGAGGAGATAATCACTTCCTTTTTCTTTCTTGATTTGTTTAATTAACATTGTGTTTGTGTTTAAAGCGTGTGTTTGTGAGTAACAAAGAAGATAAGCAGTTGCAAAAAAATTATATTTATATTTTTTACATTAGTTTGTTGTTTATCATTTTGTGTTTAAATACATTAATTTCGTAACTTTTTAGAATGTTTTTTTTTTTTTTTTTTTTAAGCTAAATATTTACTAATATAAAATAAGCTGATTACATCAGTGAATACACTGATCATACCTGAGTTTTTTTTTTTTGGAACTAGAACCAATCACAAAAACACTAATCTGAATCTTTATAATATACATTTAATTACACAGCTGTAGAAGGCAAGCGAGCAACAAGCTGCGTTGCAAGCCCTTTCTGAATAGCGAAACTAATTCTATGAAAAACCACATCTGTGAATTTAGGTGTCATAACATTGCTATTCATAACGCGTTGAATTCTCTTCAGAATGTTTTTAGTTTCGCATTGCATTTTTATTTGTGTATTTTTATTTTTAATTATATTAAAATAAATTTTAATTTGTATGAAAAAATAAAAGAAAAGAAAAATTAGTTGGTAAGGCCAAAATGGAAAGGAGATAGAAATGTAATGAGTGATAAGGTATTTTTGTTAGTTGATTTGACGTTGCTAAAGCGAAGAGAGGTACCCTCTCCACTACACCATTTTTTTGGGTATACCTGGGTTTCGACTCGACATTGCGAGCCGACTAATCTCAGAGCGACTACCTTTTTGGATAGCTCGGAGTCGTCGCAGGTGAACCTCCGTGGTCACCCCAAATTTACGCATCTAGTGAAGTTTGAACCCTTCTGATCTCTTGTTTGAGAGCTAAGGACCTCTCCACTTCACCATTTAGTCTAATTAAACGTATTTTCTAAATTTTTAAATGTTTTGTGAAATAAAAACTATTTTTTTTTCCTACAAAATAGAAAAATAAATGAATTTTTTTTTAGCTAAACGCACCTAATGTTTTCATTAGGTAAGGTATGTATAGCCTGAGTGCATCCAATTTGTAAGTTTGTGTCGGATAAATTTGTATTACTATCTGGTTAGTTTTATTCCATCTTAAGTTGATTCATTCATATGCGTCAATGTCCTCTCTTTTCGTCTTTTTAGTTCATCATACAACTTTTAATTCGCCATTGCCCACTCTCGTATCTTCGGCTATGTTGTCAAGCTGAGTTTCACCATTTGGACTTTTTTCACAAACATGCAAGCATATTTATATATATATTACATATAAAGGAAAAATCTTTAAACCTTAAATGTTAAAAAATGATTTAATTATAGAATTGTTGAAAAATTAAATACATACAATTGAATATAATAAGAAATGTTGAAAAATTAAACCATAAACAATTGCATAAGTTACCGGGTCACGGGTTCGACAACCGGATTAATTCGGTCGAGTAACTTGGTCACGGGTTTGACCAACAGGTCAACCCGGTCGAGTCATCGGGTCACGGATCCACCATCGGACCAACCCGATTGAGTCACCGGGTAACGGGTTCCACCATCGGGTCAATCTTTTCGAGTCACGGGTTCGACCATCGGGTTAACCCGATCGAGTCACCGGGTCACGGGTTCGACAACCGGGTCAATCCTGTCGAGCCACCGGGTCAATACTGTCGAGTCACCAGGTCACGGGTTCAACCACCGAGACACGGGTTCGATCACTGAGAACAGGCTCGCCTACCGGTTCAACCTGGACCAGTCACTATCTATCGCTAGGCAATTATTGGGTCACGAGTTCGACCACCGAATCAATTAGCATATTATTAGTTATATGTCGTTAGGTAATTCCGCTGCTATGCGCAGGTAATCGTCTAGTATAATACAAAATGAAAATATTTGTTAAAAAGCTGGAGGGGTTTTTTATCAACAAGTAACTAGTTAGCAATGTTGTAAGCGTTGTAATATTACATCACACACAAATAGACCGGTTATTTAGTCAAATAAATGATCAGGCTAAAATTTATATATTTCATAATTAAGATGACTTAAGACTGGTGGGAGTGGTGACAAACCCACTCGTTTCCACGTTAGCGTTACCTCACCTTTTAACAAACTTATAAAAACTCACCCACGAAGATAATGGGGCTATTTTTTTTTTTTTTTTGTCTGATTCAATACAGTTTCCAGTGGATAAGTATGCATATAAGAAGTGGAAATAGGGCTACAAACTTCTTGTTTCTTTTCTCACTGAATAAACTAGCATACATCAAGTGAATGACCCTTTTAATTTTCTTCTCAAATCAACCATATCTACGCAGTTCTAAAAATCAATATCACAATTCAAAATGGACATAATCAATAATGAAGCTTTGGAAAGATGAAATTATCTTCATTAATCATAGAATGACCTACTTGATTTGTCCTAAAACCGTTAAAACCACTTGCAATTCCTTATGAAATTTAAGAACAACAACGAATCAATTACTACTTTCTTGTTAAGATTATGAACAAAAACAAATGACGGAGTTCAACAAAAACCAATCGGCATCAATTTGCATTTCTTCAAGTTCACTGGAAACATCAATGGCGTGAATCAAGCAATGAGAGATAGATCCTCACCCCGATGAACATGACTGATGAAGATGTAATTGACAAGGCTTAAAGTTAGGATTTGGAGATGAAATGTTTTGTTGAGTAAAATGGGTAATTAGATATGAATATCAGATTTGAAGGGTTAAAGATTGATGTAGATGAGGGATATAAAGGGAAATGAAGAGATGATATTCTCCTTTTGAGAGAGTAAGAATGGAGAGAGTGAACTTTTATAAGTTCTCCCCAACCAGATCTTTATATAGTAAAGAGTAAAAAAGAAACACACATTTATCATTGTGTGGATGGAATCTCTCCCCATATGGTCCAATAAGTGAAAAAGAAACAGCCTCAATGACACTCATCCACACTCACCCACACTCATCTTTCATACCTATTTTTTTATTATTTAAACACACCCCACTCACAAAAAACACCCACAAATAAATCTAACCCAAAAAATAAAAACGCTTGGGCCCACATAAGTTTAACTCACCCAAGGTGATTTTGACCCTTGTTTTTTTTTTCTGGAGACTAACTCGCGCGCGACTTTAGGTTGGAGAATGGAGGCCACGAGTGAGTTTGAGTAACTCACGAATGAGTTTCACCCCACTCCCACCGGCCTAATACATTTCATAAACAATTGGCCAATTCGGTTACATTTGCATTTTTACGCATATATAATTATCTGTCATTGACTCTCTAACACGATTTTTATATAAATTATTGGTCCTCTTGTAGATACATTGTGTTATTTCTACGTTGCCTTTCTCCGTAGATAAGATTAAATAATAAGTTAATTAAAGGTTGTTTTAAAGATTTTTGTTGTATTTTTCGAAGACGAAAAAAACAGACTATAAATGGCTGGAAAAATTTCGACGTGATTTTATAATGTAAGTTAGCCGGAGAAGGTTTTTGTTTTCTAATTTTCGGATGTTTTTTTCATGTGCCGTCTACTTTTTGGATATATCAAGCATGTTATCTAATTGCCAAAACCATAATGAAAGAAATCACAATTTTATATGACGATGTAATTCAAACGACATCTTAGAGTCCATTTGGTTTGATATCGGGTTTTATTTAGAGTGTAGGTTTAAAAAGTATGTAGTTTAGGATTGAATGGTATTAAATGAAAAGTAATACTACGTATTTGATTTAAATTTTGTGTTTAAATTTTGATTTGAAATATGAGAGAGAAAATAATATTTAAAAAAATTATATTTATTAAAATTAGATTAAAATTAACATAAAAAATCAAAATGTTATCAAAGTGTCGTATATGTGTAGTACTAAAATAGATTGTATTTACATGGGCCCACTTAATTTAAAAGAAAATAATAAAATAACACATTTTGTTAGTTGTAACGTTGAAACATGTGTCCAGTCCAAAATCCCATATATGGACATTAATTTTGTCAAAATTATTATTTGAGGGGTTGATGGTTGAATACAAAAGGCATATTGTCATACCAAACGTCTGCTATGAGTCACATCTCACCCTAAACCTATAAAAACCCTCAAACCAAACGGACCCTTAGATTATATAGCGTTATGGAGACCGTATATGCTTAGACTTGAAACCGACGAAAAAAATAATGATAGTCGGAGATTAAGGTTGATTGTTATCGACTTATCATTGGATAGTTAATAATGTAATATAACACAATAGAGATTTTATTAAGTCTGTTTTTTGTGATTATATAATGAGATATCTCTATTCATAATAAAACATATTTTGGAGAATAAGCTAACTAACCGTAAACCTAATGATTTCAAGCCCACAACCGGGTTTGGGCTTCCATCATCTAATACTCCCCCGCAGTTTGAACGGCAGCAATTCGAACGGACAAACTGGAATGAATGTTGAAAGTCGCTTCTTCTTTTCTTCATCGTTTTTTTTGTTTTGATTGAGCGGAAGCATTATATTTGGCGGCATAGTTGTTTATTGCTTGCGGCATCCTCCTTTGCGTGACGATTGCTTTTTCGTCATGGTTTGCTTTGCCTTTAGAAGTGAGCGACAATCTGATGATCAACATTTGTTGTCAACGACAAAGATCTACGACAATAAGAACAAATAGATGATGAAGAAAGAAAAATGGTTGATTGAAGGCACTTAACAATTTTTTTTACGGCTAGAATTTAGGATTTAGGCATAGATCACAAAAAAAAATCCTAATGCAAGAAAAATAATAAAGTAAAACTAAAAGTATCCATCCGAATCGTCGGCATGTAGCCGATGACCGGAGGATAACAAAATTTATTAATGGATCTTACCTAGAGCTGTGATACCATGTAATTCCCCTGCCGTGATATTTTTATAGATGCGATATTTATAAGGTACATATAATAATGAAACCCTAATAGGCCTAACCCTACAATCAGGTTTGGGCCATATATCCTCTAATACTCCCCGCAATTCGAGCGACGAAATCGCGAAAGCTCGGGTTAGATTAATAAACCAGATACATATTAACAACGCTAAAACAAGATAAAGCAATGATTTGTTGACGAAGAAATCCAGAAGCAAGCGGAAGCAATTCTTCAAGCATCAACGAAATCAAATAGATAAAGATATCCGACAGCATACGGACAATTATCTTTAATCTGCAAGGAAATAAAAAATACTAGCAAAATAAAGTAAAAGCAAGCGTTGAATAATAAGTAGATCTGATTTGAGCTTTTGGGGTGTATAAAGTCGGAAGGATTTGCATGGGTGTGAGGTTTACCACCAGCTAATGAAAAAAAAGGCAATGGATTTATTGAATGATAAACCTCGTAAGGGTTGTTATTTAAGCAGCAAAGCAAAACTAAAACGTATAGAAGAAAATAAAAAGATGAAATCTGCTATTGGTGTAATTTAAAAGTGACGGCTTTTTGTGATAGATGATGAGATCTGCTATTGGTGTAATGGAAAAGTGACGGCTATTTTGTGATAGATGTTTGACAGCGGAGCCGATGTGATTAGGTTTAGGTCTAGGACCTAACCTGCTCTTGATACCATGTAAAATAACACAATAGAGATTTTATTAAGTGTGTTTTCTGTTATTACATAATGAGATATCATCTCTATGTATAATAAAACACATCTTGGAGAATAAGCCAACTAACCCCAAACCTAATGAATCCAAGCCCACAACCGGGCTTGGGCTTCCATCGTCTAATAGATAAGAGTACTAATCCTAACACGCACCAATATGGGATTGATCCGTCACAACTGGCCACCAATGTTCTACTAAGTGGTTTCTTTAGAGAAGGATTCTTGGAGTTCTTGGGTTCAAGACCTGAAGGGATTTTTAGGCGAAGCAGATAAGGAGTCTAACATAACTAGCCGAAAGGTTCGAAGAAAACATTTTTTCGCTTGAATGTCATTGCACGACTCGACCAACTAACCACTAACATTTGTCGTTCTAAAAAAAGTATCACTTGGTTAGAATAGATCTTGGATTCTATAATTACTTACTACATACTATGTAATTTCTTTTTTCCCTAATGTATTTATTATCGTTCAAACAAAAATATAATGATGTACTACCATTTAATTGGATAAATTATCGATCGCCTTTCATTTAAATAGTGAGTTATTTTTAAAATAAGTCAAGTCGAGAATCATAATCGAATAGGAGGAGCTTGCTAAGCAAGCAAGGAATTATGTAGGCGTCCTGGTTCTTTCTCTTCTTTCTTTTTTTATGATCAAAATATCACTATTAGCTGTCGTCATTGCTATGTATTTTTTAATTTAGAAGATTTGTGTGTGTATTCATGTTTATCATTAGAAATGAGCTGTAGATGGATAAGTATTGGAGTCAAACTCAATCCTTAAATGTATTATATATGCCAATGGTATTATATGAAATAAACATACAAAACATTCTACCATTACATAATCTTTCAGGGTATCAGAGAGTTACTAGACCTCTAGGTACACAACCCACTACAAAAGAGTTATCCTCCGGTCATTGGTTTCTCGCTGATGATTCGGAGGGATCTCGCTTAATTTTCTTCCGCTTTATTATTTTTCATAAGTAGCCTTTTTTTTCCAAATAAACCCCAACATCATTGTCTCATCATCATTATTCTTGTTTTACTACCGAAAATCATTGTCATTTTTTGAAATTAGTTGGTCAAAAATTGCGAATCCTACCTAAAGGCAAAGCAAGCCATGGCGTAAAAAAACGTCCGACAAAGGAGGAAGCCATAAGCAGAAGCAACTATGCCGTTAATCACAATTATTTTTCTTCTCAACAAACAAAGAAAATGATCAAAGAAGAGGCTTCATCATATGTTCCAGTTTTTCCTCGGGAAGTATCAGTTGTCATCATTGCTATGTATTTCCTAATTTAGAAGATTTGTGTGTGTATTCATGTTTATCATTAGAAATGACTTGTAGATGGATAAGTGTTGGATTCCAACTCAATCCTTAAATGTATTATATATGCAACGGTATTATATGAAACAAACACACAAAACGTTCTACCATTCCATATGTAAGAATGATGATAAACCCGTTGGTTCCAATGTATTATTCATCCAAATATATATAGTACAAAACCTAATGGACCCAACCCATAAGCCGGGCTTGGCCCATATTTATTCTCTAACACTCCCCCGCAGTCTGAGCGACGAAATCGTGAAAGCTCGGACTGGAGAAGAAAAGAAAAACTAATAAATAAGCAAAACGTGACAGACTCAAGGTATATTTGTCTGTCAGGCAAACTCAACCTATATCTATCAACTGAAACGCGGCAGACTCAAGGTATATCTATCTGCGAACCACAGCAGACTCAACCTATATCTATCGGCCGAAACACGACGGACTCAAGGTATATCTATCTACTGAAACACAACAGACTCAACCTATATCTATCAGCCGAAACGGGGCGGACTCAAGGTGTGAGAACTCGTATTTTACCGATATTATTTTATTCTTTTTTTTGTGCTTCTTGAATTTTCCAACGTGTTACATTTTCTTGTATTCTTTATACGTAAATCCTAAGATCATGATAATTTTAATAAATCATACTTTTAAGTACTTTTCTGATCATTGATAATACTTTATTTGGAATTATAGAAATTTTATTTTATTTTTCCAAATGTATTTAAATGAAAATCTTTGATTTAAAAGCACCCGCGTGCATTTTACAAAAGTTTACTCAAATCAACGAGTAACGAGAACTACTAGTGATCGCAAACCGACGGACGCCCAATATTTTACGTTTCATTGACGATTGTTTTGATGTTTGACATTTTCGATTTTTTCTTTTTAATGACGTCTTAAGTCATGTCAGGAAACCATATTATCATATTTTTGATGCATTTTTAACTTTTGAAAAAGTACTTTTAAACCTGAGTCCCGTAAATATGTTCAAAATTTATTAGTAGTCATTTTCTACAATTTAAACTATTTAATTGCATTTTATTCCAAAATATTTCACAATTGGCAAAAACTACCCCTCCATCCCACTATATATTAACTTTCCACTAAGGAAAACACATATAAAATATGTCTAAACAAAAATCAAACATCTCTCTTCCTCCTTTTCTTTCTTGTCGTGAGCTATCACCCCTAAAAATTCTAGCTTGTTTTAGCCTAATCTAAATCAAGACCCATTTTAGAAATCAAAAGGTGATCCTATTGATACCAAAAGTTCTTACATGCAACAAGTTTCAAGTTTTCATATGATTTAGGGTTGGTAAAATGTTTTGATGATCATGCATGTGATGATCTTGATAAGATCATGATGTTTTGATGATAAAAAGTTTGAATTTTTGATTTTGATTTTGTTATAAGTAACATGCAAGTGATATAGGTTGATAAAGATTGTTTAGAATGATGTTTGGTCAATATTAGGAGTGGAGGATTTGTTAAAATGGGTCAAAATGATAATCTAATGTGATTTTCTAAAGTGTATTTTTGACCAGTAGGTTTAGGGATGTTTTTCGTGGGTTCAGGTTTGAATATAGGTTGAGATGATAGGATATAGTTATAGTAGTTTTCGAGACACTCGTTTTGGTATAAAGTAGGCCTTCTAACTCATAACGAGAAAGAAGTTACGATAGTTTGATTATTCGTGTACCGGGAGACGAGTATCAACACAATTCGAAGTTGTTGTCGATATTTGGATCGAATCTCGGGAACTATAAATTGAGTTTTAAAAATAATCAAGGGTTGTTCTAAGTTTCTAAACCTAGGGTTGTGAGTTTATTTTCAAATCTAAGTGTCGGTTTTGTGAACAAAGTTGTTTAGAGAGGTCAAAATGGTTTCATGAGTAAAGTTGTTAGCCTCAAAATATTGAGTCAAACAAGAATGTTCGGTCATATGTTTCTATTTTAATATTTATTAGAACGTTGTAATAGGTAGTTAATTAGTCGTGGTTTACGGGCTTGGATTTAAACTAATTAAAGTCCAAAAGACAAGCCCGGCCCAATATATAGCCCATTAAAGCCCGCATGTGGGTGGACTATATATACTACCCTCCTAGCATGTTAGGAGGGTGGATGGTCATTTGTAACAAATCTTTTATTAATCTAATATTCACCAAGTTAATCATCTCTCTCTCTCTACTTTCTCTCACTACTTTCTCTCTCTATGAATCCATCTCTTCTTCATCTATTTTCTTTCTTTCTTCCTTGCTTAATCATCACAAATATATGGGACAACATTTGGTATCAATCACCATGGGGTAGTTTTGTGATTCGTTGTTGATTTTACTTGGTTCGTGTGATTGTTCTCCTATAATCATCTCGAATTCAAGACTTTTTTTGTGTTTTCCATGCTCTAAATCTTGATATAAATCTTCTACATAGTTGTGGTAGGGATTTGGTCGCATTTGGTTGATTCAAATCACGGATTTCTTGTCGAAAATCTCATCTTTTTACCTAAAAATCTCGAAACAGTACTCTTATTCCGATCAGTGTCATCGGAAAAGGGATTAGTGGTTCCGATCAGTCGCATCGGAAAAGGGTTTAAACATTCCGACCAGCTTTTCCGATCATCATTCGGACTGGACTTAAAATATTCCGATTGCATTCCGATTTGGTATTCCGACAAGGTCTTTCCGACATCATTCCGACAAGGGATTCCGATTGCATTCCGATTAGGACATTCCGACATCATTCCGACAAGGGATTCCGACTGCATTCTGATTAAGACATTCCGACATCATTCCGACGAAGGGATTCCGATTGTATTCCGATAAGTGATTCCAACGACATTCCGATGATGTGTTTTGCTAAATTTTGTTTGAGTATTTTTTAGACTTAGCCACCATCTAGACTAGTTTCAAATATCGTTTACACGAAGATAAAAAAAGGAGTTAAAATTTTTTCGTCAAGTAAATTCAAATTTTTTCCATACTAGTTTTAGGACATTTCTAGCTCGATTTCAAAATTTGGCGATTACAAAATTTTTTGGTCTACCGTTTTGTCGGACTGGTGAATTTATTGTCGGACTGGAGAAATATTGAAATTTTCGGAATTTAAACCACAACAACGCTCACAACAAATCTACTTAAGATCCATATTCACTTCATCATTTCAGAGAATATTGAGATGGACTCTACTGCCGAATATCGTGTGACGAACAACAACATAATGGTGGCGGGTAACAAAGAGAGACCACCAATGCTTGTATCTGGTCGGTATGCTCAATGGCAATCACGTTTCATACGATACCTTGATACAAGACCTAATGGTGATGCCTTGAGAAAATATATTACTCATGGACCATATATATTTAAGAAGATCTCAATTCCTCCAAGAGCAGCCACAGATACTACTGATCCAATACCTGCAAGTGAACGTGATGAAACAAGAGTCGATCTCACACCTGAAAATTGTGCTTGGCATGATGCGGAGAAGGAAGCCATCTATATGGTTTTAAGTGGGATTGGAGATGATATTTACTCCACGGTTGATGCATGCCCGACAGCACATGAAATTTGGACTGCGATTGAACGCTTGCAACAAGGAGAATCACTCAACAAACAAGATGTCAAAACAAACTTGTTTTGGAATTTTGGCAAGTTTACTTCAAGGGATGGGGAATCAATTGATTCATACTACTCCAGGTTCTATAAAATGATGAATGACATGACAAGAAATAATCTGCAAGTCTCCACCATGCAAGTCAATGTTCAATTTCTTCAACAACTTCAACCAGAATGGACACGGTTCGTCACTTTAGTGAAACAACAAGAAAAGTTAGACGAGGTCTCATATCATCGACTCTTTGATATCTTGAAGTAATTTCAGAATGAAGCAAATGAGATTCGAGCTGAACGTGTTGCCAAGACGGCTAATCCACTTGCTTTAGTGACTACCACACAACATGTTCAAGATCATCACTCTCGTACTCCTAAGCCATACTCCACTACATCATATTCGCCACGATTTTCCACATAATCTAAATCTTCATCATCCACAAAATCTCGAGGTAAAGTGCCAAGAGCACCATCACCACCATCTGAGTCCTCATCTGAAGAAGATAGTGATGAAGATCAAGCTCAAAAGAACCGAGAGATGAAACAACAAATTGCTTTCATAATGAAGACTTACAAGAAAATCTATAATATACATATTTTTCTAGGTTCAATTGTTGTTCTCGGTATCTTAACGAATTGATCTAGGCTCTCTATGTGACTCTATTGTTCTTTGGTGAAACAAATAGTTGTGTCGTTGTTTTAAAATAAAAGTGCAGAACAATTAAAGTAAAAGGCAGGTAATTTAAATCTAAGTTTAATTTAAAGTAAAAGGGTGCAAGTATTTAAAACGTGACTAAAATTAAAGGGCACTAAAGTAAATAACGGAAACTTAAATCTAACTAAGGGAAACTTAAAACGTAACTAAAACTTAAACTAAGGCAAGACTAAAATAAAGATGAGACAAATAAACTTAAAGTGCAATTAAAATAAAAGGTGGGAAAAATAAGCTTTAAAAATAAAAGACATAAATTAAAAAGGAACACTAAGAAGAACCTGACAAAAATCCTTGATTCGGAAGTTTTAAGTTCCGAATGAACCTAGCTCTTGAGTCGGAACTCCTTGATACGGAAGTCTTGATTCGGAACTTGGTTCGGAAGTTTCGTCTGATTCGGAACTTATCCTTCGTTCGGAACTTCGTCCGGAAGTTTCGTTCGGAAGTTTCGTTCGGAACTTCGTTCAGAAGTTCGTCCGGAACTTTCGTTCGGAACTTCGTTCGGAAGTTCGTTCGGAAGTTTTAGCTTGACTCGGAACTTTTAAAGTTCCGAGTGAACCTTCTTGATCCGGAACTTCTGAGACTTCCGAATGAGCACTTGCTGATCTGGAACTTTCCCTTCGTTCGGAAGTTTGAGACTTCCGAATGAGTAATGCTTGAGTCGGAAGTTGTCCTTCGGAAGTATTGACTCGGAACTTTTGGGATTCCGAATGAACACTCTTGATCCGGAACTTTGAATGTTCCGGATGAAACCCCTTGGTTCGGAACTTCAGACTTCCGAATGAACACTCCTCTCTTGCCTTGGCTCGGAACTTTTCCTGGGAATACAGAAACACAGAAACAAACTTCCCGAAGAACAAAGGATAAAAAATAACAACTAATCTACCACAGATTTAACTAAATTCAAACAAACGATTCAATCAAAACATCAATTAATCATAAACAAACAATCAATATCAAGAAATCTAACAACTTTAACCACAATAATCAAAAACCCACTTGATCAAAATAAGAATAAGAACATGAACACAAACATAAACATGAAAATCAAAGATTAAGAAAGGTAGATAAGAGATTAACAAGATAAAGTAAAGATTGACAAGAATTAAATGAAAACTTACTTGAAATTAAATGAATTTAAGGTGCAAGACAAGGTAATTAAATTGACAAGTATTTAAATGACAAGGTAATTAAAAGTGGAAGACTAATTGTCACACTTAGCCAACAAAGAAAAATATTAATCATCCTAATCTATATATAGGGGAGGATTAGAAAGCTTCCTCCCCTCCTTCATTTCTTCTTAATTGCGTCATTAGGTCCCTCCTTCTTTTAATCTTCATTAATTGCATCATTAGTCCTTCCTTCTTTTAATCTTCATTAATTGCATCATTAGTCCTTCCTTCTTTTAATCTTCATTAAACTTGGACTCTAAGGACTTTTTGGCTTGGGATTTCTTTGAACTCGTCTTTAAATTCTTCAATGAAATAGACTTAAGTTCTTCGGCTTTTGATAAACTTCCGTCTTTTGACTTTTTCTTCGATAAATCTTCAGAATTGGTCTTGGACTTCCGTTATTTTTGCACTCTTAACTTCTCGACTTCGTCTTTCATCTTTTTCTTCAATAAAAGTCCGTAAATGCCCGTGAATGTCCGTGTTTTCTCCATTTTCACCTTTTCGTCCTAAATCCCAACAAAAACACAAACCACGCATAATTCCGACATAAAAGACATAAAATACACGTTTTGGTCCGGTTATTATTGTAATTAAGTGGTAGAAAAGATGTGCGTTTACACACATATCAAATCCCCTACACTTGACCATTGCAATGTCCTCATGCAATGCATTAGTTACAAAGCACGTTTACACTTTTCATCATAATCAATCCATAGTGGCCTTTATTAAAGAGATAGAAAATTAAAAACATTCAGAATAAAGAAATCAAAAGCATACCTTGGGTTTTGAAACTGTTATGAATGATCATCATCCTCAAGTTTTCACTTTCTCCAAACCAAGCTTAAAAACGAGATCATTGTTATTATAAGTTAGTAAACTATCACGAACTCATGTGGGCCAATTACTCACTTAGACTCCCTTATTCCTAGGGGTATCTTTTATATTTTATTATTGTCTTGAATGATCACGAGGATGCATTTTTGACTTATTTCGATAGTTATTAAGTCTGAAAATAAAGTGAACGATTTAATCAATAGTTAGCTAAAGGACAAAATCTTTTAAAACTGCTTCTCGGGACCTCATAAAGTTCATATCTTGGCATAACTCGTTTCGCGATTTGAGACCTTTCTCGGACCGATATTTGGAAGCGACTTCATACTTCAAACCTTGAGAGACGTTCATGAAATTATGGTCTTCTCTTCATAATGGAATTTCTTCACTTGAAGTTTTGAGAGATTCATACTTGGACCACGACTTCTTCATTTTTCTCCAATCTTTATTTTGGACTTTGATATACAACGATCCGCCTCCTTTTATGACTTGGATCTATTTATCCTCATACCTTGTTAGGGTTTTTTCGGATACACTTCTCCATGACTTTTGGGGAGTATTTGCTTTTCGTCGTGTGTCTCGATCCTTCATATTGATTTTCGATAAATGATTCTTCACATCACTTGGATCTTTAGCAACAAAATGTAGCCCTCATGCCTTGTTAGGGCCTTTTTGGATTCGCCAATCTTCGCATCCCGCTTCAATAAGTTATGCCTTGGCTATGAAATCTAATCCATACCGAGCAACTTTTAAACGATCTTGGGCTAGAAGCTAAGTAACTTTTCAAATCGTACAACCTTATTATTAGCAGATAAATTATTTAGCAAGCGATGGGAGAATAGGCTCATAATTAACTCACATAAATTCACGAAAGAATACCGAACTTATAATTGGCTCTATCATCTCTCGTTCTCCACAGTTTAAAATCTCAAGGAATGAGACTCGTGGATACTTAGCCTATTAAATCAACGTTTTGGGTTTTCGAGTCGCCTATAGGATCTTGCAAATTCTTAGACTCTTTCAAGTTTAGAAATCGCATTTTAAAGTTCCCTTGATAAACGACTCTCTAGGATCAATTATAGGAACTTGCGAAAAGTTCTTGTTCTTAACCCGTGAGAGTTAAGACTTTCGCGTTTTATATCTCCCTATATAAAAGCCTAGCAAAACTTGACTTAAACATGTTAAGGATACTAGCTAGAGTAACTTAGATAAGTAAACTCGGATTGAGTCAAAAGATTCACAACGTTTGAAAATTAAAACCACTTATTAAACATTATTCTAATAAAAGAAAGAAAATAACTATACAAAGGTAAAAACTAATAGGCCAAAATAGATCAAAAATTTTGAAAAATGTCGAAAAATTGATTTTCCGGTTAAAATGAGGACAAATACAAGGAAAAGACCACTTAACTTCGATAGAAGTCCCCCCTACACTTAAGATAAACATTGTCCTCAATGTTTAAGCATGCGGGAGTAAACTCCCCTACACTTAGGACATTGTGCACGTTGTTTAAATCTTGCTATTGAAAAGACAACTAAAGAGATTCCTATTTTAATATTCAGAAAATATATAAAATAGTGAATCGAAAAGAGTTTAGGATAGAACCGGGAAGAAGTAGAACACGGAATCACGGGTCGTCAAGAATCATCAAGAGTGGATCATTGAAGCTCGAATCCCTGATTAAGAAGTGAGGAGAGGAAATAGCAAACCAAAGGGTCTCCCCTACACTTATGATAAAGAAAGCGAAAAGATAGATGCATGGGTTGCCTCCCAAGAAGCGCTTGGTTTTTGTTAACCGAGTCGTGAGCCCGACTCGACTTTGATCATCAACGGAAGAAGCATGAAACATATCCACCAGGATCAAAGACATAGTTTTCGTCCATCAATAAGCACAAGCTTAAGGCGAACAAGGCAAGCCAAATAAGAGTAGGCAAGGTTCCCCGGCAGCGGCGCCATTTTAATATACAGATTTTGCTAGGTTGAATTGTTGTTCTCGGTATCTTAACGAATTGATCTAGGCTCTCTATGTGACTCTATTGTTCTTTGGTGAAACAAATAGTTGTGTCGTTGTTTTAAAATAAAAGTGCAGAACAATTAAAGTAAAAGGCAGGTAATTTAAATCTAAGTTTAAATTAAAGTAAAAGGGTGCAAGTATTTAAAACGTGACTAAAATTAAAGGGCACTAAAGTAAATAACGCAAACTTAAATCTAACTAAGGCAAACTTAAAACGTAAGTAAAACTTAAACTAAGGCAAGACTAAAATAAAGCTGAGACAAATAAACTTAAAGTGCAATTAAAATAAAAGGTGGGAAAAATAAACTTTAAAAATAAAAGACAGAAATTAAAAAGGAACACTAAGAAGAACCTGACAAAAATCCTTGATTCGGAAGTTTTAAGTTCCGAATGAACCTAGCTCTTGAGTCGGAACTCCTTGATACGGAAGTCTTGATTCGGAACTTGGTTCGGAAGTTTCGTCTGATTCGGAACTTATCCTTCGTTCGGAACTTCGTCCGGAAGTTTCGTTCGGAAGTTTCGTTCGGAACTTCGTTCGGAAGTTCGTCCGGAACTTTCGTTCGGAACTTCGTTCGGAAGTTTTAGCTTGACTCGGAACTTTTAAAGTTCCGAGTGAACCTTCTTGATCCGGAACTTCTGAGACTTCCGAATGAGCACTTGCTGATCCGGAACTTTCCCTTCGTTCGGAAGTTTGAGACTTCCGAATGAGTAATGCTTGAGTCGGAAGTTGTCCTTCGGAAGTATTGACTCGGAACTTTTGGGATTCCGAATGAACACTCTTGATCTGGAACTTTGAATGTTCCGGATGAAACCCCTTGGTTCGGAACTTCAGACTTCCGAATGAACACTCCTCTCTTGCCTTGGCTCGGAACTTTTCCTGGGAATACAGAAACACAGAAACAAACTTCCCGAAGAACAAGGGATAAAAAATAACAACTAATCTACCACAGATTTAACTAAATTCAAACAAACGATTCAATCAAAACATCAATTAATCATAAACAAACAATCAATATCAAGAAATCTAACAACTTTAACCACAATAATCAAAAACCCACTTGATCAAAATAAGAATAAGAACATGAACACAAACATAAACATGAAAATCAAAGATTAAGAAAGGTAGATAAGAGATTAACAAGATAAAGTAAAGATTGACAAGAATTAAATGAAAACTTACTTGAAATTAAATGAATTTAAGGTGCAAGACAGGGTAATTAAATTGACAAGTATTTAAATGACAAGGTAATTAAAAGTGGAAGGCTAATTGTCACACTTAGCCAACAAAGAAAAATACTAATCATCCTAATCTATATATAGGGGAGGATTAGGAAGCTTCCTCCCCTCCTTCATTTCTTCTTAATTACGTCATTAGGTCCCTCCTTCTTTTAATCTTCATTAATTGCATCATTACTCCTTCCTTCTTTTAATCTTCATTAATTGCATCATTAGTCCTTCCTTCTTTTAATCTTCATTAAACTTGGACTCTAAGGACTTTTTGGCTTGGGATTTCTTTGAACTCGTCTTTAAATTCTTCAATGAAATAGACTTAAGTTCTTCGGCTTTTGATAAACTTCCGTCTTTTGACTTTTTCTTCGATAAATCTTCAGAATTGGTCTTGGACTTCCGTTATTTTTGCACTCTTAACTTCTCGACTTCGTCTTTCATCTTTTTCTTCAATAAAAGTCCGTAAATGCCCGTGAATGTCCGTGTTTTCTCCACTTTTCACCTTTTCGTCCTAAATCACAACAAAAACACAAACCACGCATAATTCCGACATAAAAGACATAAAATACACGTTTTGGTCCGGTTATTATTGTAATTAAGTGGTAGAAAAGATGTGTGTTTACACACATATCAATCTACAACCCACCAACAACAATCTTCGCACATCATCTAACACAAAGAACCGATATGTTGAGAGTCCTCCAAGGTATGACACACGTCGACGTGGTGAAAGTCCTTCTAGGTATAATCGACATAATCCAACACATGTTGAGGCTTCTGCAAGGTATGATCGACAAACTGCCAAGTATGATACTCAGAGGATTGCTGCTGCTACCGGGAATAGGGAAACTGTTGGAAGTCAAGTGGTTCAGCAGAGTGGGATGCAATGTTTTAATTGCCAAGGTTATGGGCATATGGCAAAGAAATGCAGGAAGCCGAAAAGGGTTAGAGACTCCAGCTATCACAAGGAAAAGATGCTGCTATGCAAGAAAATGGAAGCATAGGTTAAATTGTCAGCTGAGGAAGGATCAATGCTTGATGATACTGATGATGAAGATTCTGATCAAGAGCTCGATGCACATTACTCGTACATGGCAAAGGTTGAAGAAGTTCTCAAAGTCACTGAAGATGAAAATGGCCCTATCTTTGACACTGAGTGTAACACCCTATTTTGGAAATGGAAATATCACAGTAATTATGGCGTGTCATCAAAGCATACAAGGTACAATGTCTAAACATTACTTGACCATATAAAGGAAAATACCGGAATCAAACATCGGTAGTCTAAAAGTAAAGCTCATCACACACAAACATAGTATAGTAAAGGAAAAGGACGAAACAATGTCCAAAGCATAAGTATCATAAAGAAAGGAAATGCATAATGTAAAGAAGGCTACACAGCTTCCAGTCCATATGCACGTACTCTTAGTGTCTACGAGCGTCCCTGGGTACCTGCCGTTTTGGGAACATAGAAAAGGAAAACGGCTGAGCAAAACGCTCAGTGCACGGATGTACAATAAAGCATGAATAGGATAAGCATATAACATAATAACAGCGGAAGAAACTAAGTCCCGAGTAACCTGGTTAAGTCTTAATAAAACTGGTTTTATAGTTTGAAAGTCTTATGTTTATCTTATAAAACTGTTTGTCATATTTTACCATTTAGCCAATATAGGTCATGAATATCCACCGTGCATGAATAATTGGAGGGGTGACCTCATCATGCAAATTAGAGGGGCTGCCTCTAATTTAATATACTGGTTTAATGGGTAGGAGGGATCAGCTCCTTGTGAAGGATGCAAGGCACACACCACATTCACCATGTAATCCTGAATAAAAACGTGTAACTAGGATGCACCCATACGGCCCACATGATAATATAAATAAATGGCCAAAAGCTGAAGGGACGCCACGAGCAATCACTCCGCCGTGGTGAAGTCATAACATCAGTGCCTCTAATGTTATGGTTATGGTACCTCCATAACTAGGTGAAACTGGTCATGCATGTATATGGTTATAGGTAATCATATTTAAACATAAAAAATCAAACTCATACTTATACTACGGGAAAACAGTTGGCTGCATACGGGGAAATCCTAATAAGGAAAGAATGTCCATATTGAAAGGACGGGAATCCGTACCTTATGTCCAGTGAACGAGAACGATGAACTGCGAGAATCCTACTTCTAAATCACTAACGCTACATAAATACGTACATGCAATAAGTATCTGCTTACTACATACATAGCTGGTTTTATATCATGTCTTAGCTTATTTATGGGTTCTTACTATTTACACTGTTTAAAGCCTTAAACTGTGTTAAATCCTATATTCCGTTCATTCTGATTAAGTATTTCTGATATTTCATGTGTTATTATACTTACTGTGTAATAATAAGTAACTTTCCAAAAATAGCAGGTTTCCTTAAATAGAAAATTTCCAAAAATAGAAAGTTTCCAAAAATAGAAAGTTACCAAAAATAGAAAGTTTCCAAAAACAGAAATTTTCTAAAAATAGAAAGTTTCCAAAAATAGAAAGTTTCTAAAAATAGAAAGTTTCCAAAAAAAGATTTACTGCTTAAAATAGATAAGTTTCTAAAAATAGCTGGTTTCCATAAATAAAATAGCTGCCTTATTTAATTAAGTTCTAAAAATAGAAAGTTTCCATAATTAGAAATAAGCTGGTTAAATAAGCTAAGTAAATAAGCCTACGTATTTTCATGATTATTTTCTAAGTCATATGATATATTATATAGTTTAATAATTATTTCATGTAATTTAATTAAACTCTAGGTTATAATATTTAATTAAAGTATGACATGTTTTTAATTAAATATATTAAATACTTAGGTTAAAATATGTATTATTAAATACTAATAATATAACCTAAGTCATGTTTAATTAATTAATTATATCCATGGTTTTAAAATAATTAATTAATTATAAGTCTTAATAATAAAAATACTTAGGTTAAAATAATTCATGTTTATAATTAATTAGTTAACCTAAGTCATGTTATTAAATTAATTACATCTTATTAATTTAATTCTTAACCTAAGTTTATATCATAAACAATTAACATAATCATGATCCGGATCTAGGCTTAAAAACATGCACCGGATCTGAACAAACACCATACCCCGAACCAATTCGGGGTACCCCCTTTCTGCCGTGGGACCCACACGCACCAACCAAGACCCAAAAAGGTCTTGGTGGTGGTCGGTTAGAACAAACCGAACCCCCTTGGGGTCGGTTGTTCCTGCGGCCCAAAACAAACACCCCTTAGATCGATCCCATTGATTAATTAATGACCATAACATGTTAGATCTAGGTTTAATTAATATGTTTTTATGAAAAACATCATGTGTTCTTAATTAATATAAGATTAATTAAAAAGAAAACAAGTAAAAAGGTTTTACCGTATCCGTGGATCAAAAGGGTGAAGAACAAACACGAACAATTACTAAATCAACAAGATCCAAGATCAAAATCACCCCCTTATGGTGGTTTGTAGGTGGCGGCACACAAGGAAGAAGGAGGAAGGGTTTCTAGGTTTTCTTGAAATTCTTCTGTAAAACTAATTTGAGTAGTGAAAATTAATTAACCCCCCTTAAGTAAAAATTAACAATGGGCTTGGCCCATTGTTCTTGTTTGGCCGCGGGTAGGGACTCCCTTGTGGGGGTCCCGTACCTCGTTCCGTGTCTTGTAATTTCGTACACGTTTACGTTTAATTTAGTTCGTGTTTTAAAAGTTCTCGTTACGTAAATATCCTACACCTATATATTTAATTACGCTCGTATTAAATGTATATACGTAATTAATAATAACTTGTGTTTAAATTACGCTCGTGATTTCGTGATCGTATGTTCGTGATTAATTATTGCTAAATAATTATTACGTGATCGTTCACATAAAATACTCATCGTGTTCTAACACGTACGTAATACATAAACCCCTAATACGTAATCGTAATCATGCTATATTAGGAAAGTTTTTAACTAGTACGTACGAACTTAAGGTACTATGCATGGTAAAAGCATGCGGGTTTTACAACTCTTCCCCCCTAAAAAGAATAATTCGTCCCCGAATTATAGATAAAGTAAACTGGAAAAGAAGAACATACCCGAATTCAAAATATGAAATGAGGGTAAGAAGTCCGGATAGACTCCTCTGTTTCCCAAGTGGCTTCCCGCTCGGTATGATCCCTCCATAGAATTTTGACGAATGGAATCGTCTTCTTTCTCATGACTCGTTCTTGCCTGTCAAGAACTCGTTCGGGTTCTTCTATAAAAGTGAGATCTTCACGAATCTGTTCCAGTGGATACTAAACCATGTGAAGGGGATGATATTGGTACCCTCTGAGTAAGGACACATGAAACACATTGTGCACATGCGAAAGCTGCAGAGGTAACACCAATCGGTAAGATACTTCACCGACTCGTTCAATGATATCAAACGGTCCGATGAAACGAGGACTGAGCTTCCCTTTAATCCCGAAGCGTCTAACACCACGTGCCGGCGAAACCTTAAGGAAGACGTGATCTCCTACGTTAAAGTGTAAATCCCTACGATGCTTGTCGGTGTAACTCTTTTGACGTGACTGTGCCTCCTGAATCTTCTGTCTAGCTACTACGATCTTCTCGTTTGTTATCTCTATGATTTCTGGTCCTTCGAGTGTTCGCTCGCCAACCTGATCCCAGCAGATTGGGGCGCGACACTTTCTGCCATACAACATCTCAAATGGAGCACACTTGATGCTCGCGTGCCAGCTGTTGTTGTACGCAAACTCCACCAAACAGATGTATTTGTCCCAATCGCCCGTCCATTCCAACGCACATGACCTCAACATATCCTCCAATGTCTGAATGGTTCGCTCCGACTGTCCGTCCGTTTGAGGATGAAAGGCCGTGCTAAGCTTAAGTTGTGTACCCCAAGCTTTCTGTAGACTTTTCCAAAAGCGCAAAGTGAATCGAGGATCTCTGTCTGAGACGATGCTGGATGGTGCACCGTGTAGTCTCATGATCTCTCGTCTATACGTATCTGCGAGTTTACTTACCGGATCTTCCTTGCGGATCGGTAAGAAATGAGCTGACTTGGTAAGTCGATCAACGATAACCCAAATTGCATCGTGCTTCCTTTTGGTAGGCGGAAGACCGGTAACAAAATCCATGGTGATTTTATCCCACTTCCACTCTGGAATGTCTAACGGTTGAAGGAGACCGCCAGATCGCTGATGCTCGATCTTAACCTGCTAGCAGGTAAGACATTTGGAGACGTAAGTTGCTACATCCTGTTTCATACCACTCCACCAAAAGTACTGCTTGATGTCATGGTACATTTTGGTTGAACTAGGATGTATCGAGAATGGGGAGCTATGAGCTTCTGCTAGCAAAGCTTCTCGGAGTTCTTGGTCATCAGGAACACAAAGTCTAGTGCCCTGCCATATGATACCATCTGCATCTACTCTGAATTCTGTCTGCTTCTCCAAATTCTGAACTATCGCCCATAATTCTCCGTCACCCTTATGAGCTTCCTTGATCTTAGATAGTAACTCGGGTTCTACTCTAAGATTAGCCCAGTAACCATGATGTTCGCGTACCATGATCTCGATGTCTAGTCGCTCAAAGTCTCTTATAATTTCCTCTTTGATTTTAATGCCGTTGATCATTCCGGACTTCCTGCTAAGGGCATCTGCTACTACATTTGCCTTTCCGGGATGATACTAAAGATTAATGTCATAATCCTTCAACAGCTCTAACCATCTCCTCTGCCTCATGTTCAATTCACGTTGAGTGAAGATATACTTCAAGCTCTTGTGGTCCATGAAAATGTCACATGATTCTCCATATAAGTAGTGTCTCCATATCTTCAATGCAAACACGACTGCAGCAAGTTCCAGATCGTGCGTGGGGTAATTCTCTTCGTAAGGCTTAAGCTGCCGTGAAGCGTACGCGATCACTTTCCCATGTTGCATGAGAACACAGCCAAGTCCCTTCCCCGATGCATCGCTGTAGATTTGAAATCCACCCGTACCAGATGGTAGAGTAAGAATAGGTGCAGATACTAGCTTCTGCTTCAGATCTTCAAAGCTCTTCTCTCGATCTTCAGTCCAGACGAATTTCTCCCCTTTCCGCATCAATTTGGTCAATGGTAGTGCTAAGCGGGAAAAGTTCTCCACGAACCTACGGTAATAGCCAGCTAAGCCTAAGAAACTGCGGACTTTCGTCGTTGATGTCGGTCTCGACCACTTAGTGATGGCCTCAACCTTCGTTGGATCCATAGTGATTCCTTCTGCTGATACAATGTGACCTAAGAATGCCACCTTGTCTAACCAGAACTCACACTTGGAGAATTTAGCATACAGCTGCTTCTGGCGAAGAATCTGTAGTATTGTACGAAGATGGTCTTCGTGTTCCTCCTTGGACCTAGAGAAAATAAGGATGTCATCGATGAAAACAATGACGCATTTGTCCAGAAATTCATGGAAGATTCTGTTCATCAGATCCATGAACACTGCTGGGGCATTTGTCAGGCCAAATGGCATAATAGAAACTCGTAGTGGCCATAACGAGTACGAAAGGCAGTCTTAGCAATGTCCTGCTCTTTGACCCGTAGTTGATGGTAGCCTGACATTAGATCGATCTTGGAGAAGTGTTTGGCCCCTTGGAGTTGGTCAAACAGATCGTCAATGCGTGGCAGTGGATATCTATTCCGAATGGTAATCTTGTTGAGCTCGCGATAGTCTATGCAAAGACGCATACTGCCGTCCTTCTTCTTAACAAACAAAACCGGTGCGCCCCATGGAGATGCGCTCGGTCGAATGAAACCTCGTTCGAGAAGTTCTTGTAGTTGATCCTTCAGCTCCTTCAGCTCTATGGGAGCCATGCGATAAGGAGCTTTGGAGATTGGTTCAGCTCCTGGAACCAGCTCGATACTGAATTCCACTTCTCGTGCAGGTGGTATGCCCGGAAGTTCTGCTAGAAACACGTCTTGGAATTCTGACACTATAGGTTGATCCTGAATCGATGGAGATTCAGCATCCATGTTGTGAACCGTAGCTAGATAACCCTCGCAGCCGTGTGACAGTAGTGCACGCGCTTGTAGAGTGGATATGACTTGTACAGACCGTCCGGGTATAAACCCGTTATGAATGTACTCTGGTGCATTGACATCACCGAAGATAACCCGATATGAATGGCAGTCTATGGTAGCATGATACTTGGATAGCTAATCCATGCCCAAAATCATGTCGAAGTCATTCATGTCCAGCGGAAGTGCGTCGACAGGTCGAACCTTATCATCAAATTCTAGGGGAAGACTCTTGTATACATGGGTGATTAATACAGAGTCCCTCAAAGGCGTGGAAATAGTAAGCCTATTTTCTAGTGGCAAGGGAGGCATCCTAATGTTCTTAGCATAAGCAGTAGAAATAACCGAGTGAGTAACACCCGTATCGAAAAGAACACATGCAGCGCGACCATACATATACAAGATTCCAGTGATGGTACCTGTAGACTTATTGGCCTGGTCTCGAGATGTCGTGTAGACACGCCCGGCAGTAGGAGGCGGCTTGGTATCAGCATGTCCTGATGTACCCTCCATCTCGCCCTTACGGCAATCCTTCATAATATGGCCAGGAAGACCACACTTGAAGCACGCATCAGTATTACGACGACATGGTCCTGGGTGCCTACGGTGGCAAGTAGAGCAAAGAGGATGAGTCTATCCTCCAGCAGGTGCTCTGGCTGGCTGAGGACCTGATAAAACATTTTACATGAGACATAATAGTTGGGTACAAAGGACAAAGTGGATAATCGTAAGATTGAATACCAGTGATAGCTAGACGGCTAGGCCGCGAACCTCTTTGGTTCTGGTCCCTACCGTTTCCATGGTTCCTGGTAGAATTTTGCTAGAGTGTCAGAATATGAGTTATAAAATAAAACATAAGAAATTTCGTAAGTATTGAGACCTGCTGTTGCTGGATTGCCCGACGTTGTTACGGTAATTATCATTACCGCCACGCCTATCCGTAGCAGATCGGTCATTAGTCTGACCATTTCCCTTGGGCTGATGAGGCTGCTGCTGAGTAGCCGGCTGAGACTGGTCCCCAGTTTTCTGCCTGGAAGATACATTTAAAGAGATGAATAATTGACATATGGAAGATATACGAATCGATCACCGCTTGAATATGAAGGTTTTTCCTCTTGTCGGGTCTTTCAGCTTCCCCGAACTCATCCCTCTCCTGCAGCATCTCCAGTTTTCGTGCTGTATCGGCCACTTGTGCTACCGTATTAAACGTAGCACACACCAGATTGTTTGCGACCGATGTGCGAAGAGCCCATCTGAAGTGATGTGCCTGCTCTTCTGGAGTACATGCTGCCGCACCAAGGAAACCAGCCAAGCGAAGAAAGCGCTGCATAAACTCGTTGCTATTCTCCCCAGCTCTCTGACGGATCCCATGGTACTCTCTCTTGAGCTTGTCCTGCTCAGCCTTGGGAAAGAACTGCTCCATCACCCTGTCCTTGAACTGAGCCCAAGTCAAACCAGCAACCCACTCATCACCACCTTCAGATTGCATCAAAGCTAACCACCAGTTGAGTACATCGCCTTCGAACCGATAGCATGCTAACCGCGCCTTGTATGCGGGGTCACAGCCCATAGCGTTGAAGATCTTCTTGATGTGAGCCAACCAGCTTTCAACATTGCTGGGGCTATCTGTCTTCTCAAAAGCTCGAGGGCGGAGCTTGTTGAATCTCTCCAGCCATACTGCTAATGTCACTGGAGGAGGAGGAGGAGGTGGCTGATTGCGCTGCTGCTGATTGTTGGCAGCTTGAACTTCAGCACGGATGTCATTCCTCAGTTGAGGAAGCAAGGCTTGCATGGCAGCCTGAATTGCAGCATTGAGCTGCTCCTGCTCGCGTGTGAGAACCATCTGACAGTATAACATAAAACATATGATTAACAGTTCAAAACATAAAATATAACATATATACATGAAAAACAAAAATTTATACTAAAAATTCCACGAGAAAAAATTTATGCAAGAAAATTTTTGTATGAATGCATGATGTAGTTTTATGAAAACTTTGGATGCTCGAGAGTGAACGCCTCTGGTCAGTTCACCCAAAACAAAAGACATATCGAGGGGACGCCTATGGGTCAGTCCCAAATCTAAAAGTTTCGATAAAACACATGCGACTAAATAGGGCCAGTCCTGTACCAACCATTACTTAGTCAAAAACCCTGTAACAATGACATGTATATGTATGCTTAAAATGATGAATGCATGAAAACAACTGTCAGTTCTAGGAAGACCGTAGTGACTACCCACTAATCACAGGTCATATTTGAGAGCCTACAGGTCGAAGCCTTGGCTTTGATACCATAATTGTAACACCCCATTTTGGAAATGGAAATATCACAATAATTATGGCGTGTCATCAAAGCATACAAGGTACAATGTCTAAACATTACTTGACCATATAAAGGAAAATACCGGAATCAAACAACGGTAGTCCAAAAGTAAAGCTCATCACACACAAACATAGTATAGTAAAGGAAAAGGACGAAACAATGTCCAAAGCATAAGTATCATAAAGAAAGGAAATGCATAATGTAAAGAAGGCTAGACAGCTTCCAGTCCATATGCACGTACTCTTAGTGTCTACGAGCGTCCCTGAGTACCTGCCGTTTTGGGAACATAGAAAAGGAAAACGGCTGAGCAAAACGCTCAGTGCACGGATGTACAATAAAGCATGAATAGGATAAGCATATAACATGATAACAGCGAAAGAAACTAAGTCCCGAGTAACCTGGTTAAGTCTTAATAAAACTGGTTTTATAGTTTGAAAGTCTTATGTTTATCTTATAAAACTGTTTGTCATATTTTACCATTTAGCCAATATAGGTCATGAATATCCACCGTGCATGAATAATTGGAGGGGTGACCTCATCATGAAAATTAGAGGGGCTGCCTCTAATTTAATATACTGGTTTAATGGGTAGGAGGGATCAGCTCCTTGTGAAGGATGCAAGGCACACACCACATTCACCATGTAATCCTGAATAAAAACGTGTAACTAGGATGCACCCATACGCCCCACATGATAATATAAATAAATGGCCAAAAGCTGAAGGGACGCCACGAGCAATCACTCCGCCGTGGTGAAGTCATAACATCAGTGCCTCTAATGTTATGGTTATGGTACCTCAATAACTAGGTGAAACTGGTCATGCATGTATATGGCTATAGGTAATCATATTTAAACATAAGAAATCAAACTCATACTTATACTACGGGAAAACAGTTGGCTGCATACGGGGAAATCCTAATAAGGAAAGAATGTCCATACTGAAAGGACGGGAATGCGTACCTTATGTCCAGTGAACGAGAACGATGAACTGCGAGAATCCTACTTCTGAATCACTAACGCTACATAAATACGTACATGCAATAAGTATCTGCTTACTACATACATAGCTGGTTTTATATCATGTCTTAGCTTATTTATGGGTTCTTACTATTTACACTGTTTAAAGCCTTAAACTGTGTTAAATCCTATATTCCGTTCATTCTGATTAAGTATTTCTGATATTTCATGTGTTATTATACTTACTGTGTAATAATAAGTAACTTTCCAAAAATAGCAGGTTTCCTTAAATAGAAAGTTTCCGAAAATAGAAAGTTTCCAAAAATAGAAAGTTACCAAAAATAGAAAGTTTCCAAAAATAGAAAGTTTCTAAAAATAGAAAGTTTCTAAAAATAGAAAGTTTCCAAAAATAGATTTACTGCTTAAAATAGATAAGTTTCTAAAAATAGCTGGTTTCCATAAATAAAATAGCTGCCTTATTTAATTAAGTTCTAAAAATAGAAAGTTTCCATAATTAGAAATAAGCTGGTTAAATAAGCTAAGTAAATAAGCCTACGTATTTTCATGATTATTTTCTAAGTCATATGATATATTATATAGTTTAATAATTATTTCATGTAATTTAATTAAACTATAGGTTATAATATTTAATTAAAGTATGACATGTTTTTAATTAAATATATTAAATACTTAGGTTAAAATATGTATTATTAAATACTAATAATATAACCTAAGTCATGTTCAATTAATTAATTATATCCATGGTTTTAAAATAATTAATTAATTATAAGTCTTAATAATAAAAATACTTAGGTTAAAATAATTCATGTTTATAATTAATTAGTTAACCTAAGTCATGTTATTAAATTAATTACATCTTATTAATTTAATTCTTAACCTAAGTTTATATCATAAACAATTAACATAATCATGATCCGGATCTAGGCTTAAAAACATGCACCGGATCTGAACAAACACCGTACCCCGAACCAATTCGGGGTACCCCCTTGCTGCCGTGGGACCCACACGCACCAACCAAGACCCAAAAAGGTCTTGGTGGTGGTCGGTTAGAACAAACCGAACCCCCTTGGGGTCGGTTGTTCCTGCGGCCCAAAACAAACACCCCTTAGATCGATCCCATTGATTAATTAATGACCATAACATGTTAGATCTAGGTTTAATTAATATGTTTTTATGAAAAACATCATGTGTTCTTAATTAATATAAGATTAATTAAAAAGAAAACAAGTAAAAAGGTTTTACCGTATCCGTGGATCAAAAGGGTGAAGAACAAACACGAACAATTACTAAATCAACAAGATCCAAGATCAAAATCACCCCCTTATGGTGGTTTGTAGGTGGCGGCACACAAGGAAGAAGGAGGAAGGGTTTCTAGGTTTTCTTGAAATTCTTCTGTAAAACTAATTTGAGTAGTGAAAATTAATTAACCCCCCTTAAGTAAAAATTAACAATGGGCTTGGCCGATTGTTCTTATTTGGCCGCGGGTAGGGACTCCCTTGTGGGGGTCCCGTACCTCGTTCCGTGTCTTGTAATTTCGTACACGTTTACGTTTAATTTAGTTCGTGTTTTAAAAGTTCTCGTTACGTAAATATCCTACACCTATATATTTAATTACGCTCGTATTAAATATATATACGCAATTAATAATAACTCGTGTTTAAATTACGCTCGTGATATCGTGATCGTATGTTCGTGATTAATTATTGCTAAATAATTATTACGTGATCGTTCACATAAATACTCATCGTGTTCTAACACGTACGTAATACATAAACCCCTAATACGTAATCGTAATCATGCTATATTAGGAAAGTTTTTAACTAGTACGTATGAACTTAAGGTACTATGCATGGTAAAAGCATGCAGGTTTTACACTGAGCCAACCGATAAGGTACACACTACTGATGAATATAATGTGTTTGGTAATAATCCTGAGCATAGTGATCTACCCAATGCCATTAATGACACGTGTATGATGGAAACGGTTGATAGTAATACCACACCCGATTCATCAGACATGTGCAATAATGAGTCTGAGGATGATCAACATGCAAATGAATATGATGAAGAGGAACGTATTGCGCTTGCTAATTTAATTGCTACTTTACAAAAAGATGTCACTGCAAATAAAAAGAGTCAAAAGCAATTAAAGAAGGCAAACGCTACGCTCACTCAAAGTTTTGAAGAATGCAAAGCTGCTCTTATCAAATCTACTGAGATGACTGAAAGCTATAGAGATGAGCTCATTCAGAAAACCAAAGAGCTTGAGGGGTACAAGGGAAGTGCGTTAAAAAGTCAAAAGGACGATTTTGAAAACAAATATAATACCACTCTTGAGTTATTAGCCAAAGAGAAGCGTCAATATAATGTTTTCTTAATGGATGAACGTCAAAAAACGTACCTTGCCAATACCAAAGTTAATGAACTTGAACAAAAGCTCTGTATGACCACTACAGATTCTGCTATAATTCTTGAGGATAAGAAACAAGAGGTAGATGCGTTAAAACAAGACTTCAAAAGTATATATGATAAAGAAACCGAAAAAGTAACGAAACTAGAAGAACAAGTCGAATTTTTAAAGAACGTTGTTTATAAAACGCATGATTCTATTCAATCTGTAAGAATGCTAGCACCTCCGTCGATGTTTAAGGGTCAAGCTAGCTTTGCAAGTCCTGAGTACCTTGCCAAAGCTCAAGTTGCGAACCCACATCTTTATCTTGATGAGACTGAAAGGACTGATCTTGATAGCATGCCTATTAGTGCTGATAGTGAAGAGACTGCCCTTTGGGATGATGATAGTCAACCACTTGTCAATAAGGAGTTTGTGAAACCATATAATTATGCTTATGAGAATAGTCTTTATGGTCTTTTCAACAAACAAACTCAGAAAACTCGTGAGGAAGTGTTTCTAGAATGCAAACAAAAGAGAATTCAATGGAAGAAAGCATTTGCCCCTAAGAAATCTAATGTTTACAAATACATAAACTACCTCCCTCTAGATGAATCTAAAAGCAAGAGTAGGAAAACATTAGGTTTTCTTAAACATCACATAGATAATGTTAAATCTATTGTTGAAAGAGACTGGGCAAAACGTGAAAATGCTGAGTGGGCACGTCCGATTCCTCAAGATATTACCTTGCTTGTCAAAGAACTCTTAATTCCAAACACGGCGTTGATTAAAGAAAATGTTCTTCAACTTGAGGAGTTCATTCAGACTGAAATGTATGATGATTTAAAATATGTTGAATCTCTTGAGAAACACATTGATGATCTTCAAATGGAGAAGTCTGATTTCTCAGATGAATATGATTTACTCTTGCAATAATGCATTTCTAAAGATGTTATGTGTGCTTATTTTACATCTTGTGCTGATATTGATGAATATTCTGAAGTTGCATGCCAATATCTTGATAAGATCCAAGAATGTGAACGTCTTGAAATTGAGCTTTCGAAACGTAAAGAAAATGTTGACAAAAAGGCTTTTGAGTTACTTCAACACAAAACTGATTTCCTTCAAAAACATTGTCATTCACTTGAACTTGCTTTGCAAAAAGACGTTGGTCGTTTTCCACATGATAATAAATTGCAAGAAAAACTTTCCCAAACATTTCGAGAAATGAATGAACAGAATTTGGAAATTACAGGGTTGAAAGCTCAATTACAAGACAGGGTCAGAGCGATAGCAGAGTTGCAGAAACTCGTTACTAAAATGGGTGGGAAAATCGTGGAACCTAGCATTAAGAAACTTGTTGTTAGACAACCCAATGCCTCTAAAGTAAATAGATCCTCTATCTTGGGAAAACCATCTGCTTTATCAAATTCCTCGTTTGCAAAACCTGTGTTTTCCCCCAAGATGGATGGAAAGGAAAGGTTACCACAGAATCAACCCATAAGGAATCTTATAGCACCAAGCGTTAAGCACAATAATGTCATTAAACCAGGGATGTATAGAATGTCCACTAAGACCACAAACAAAGATACTCACTCGCCTCAGACTTCTAGAAACACTAATATTCGTGTGTCTTCTACTACAGGAATAGTCTCCACTACTAGTGTTAGCTGGCCTCAGCTTAACAGCACTCAAGTGAATGATAAGGTCTGGAAACACAAGAATCAAGGGAAGATGAAGCAAGTAGAAGAACACCCTAGGAATTTGAATGTTTTTAAGAATAAAAAGTCTGTTATCGCATGTAATGACGATCTGAATGTTGTGAATGATTTGAATGCTATGAATGTGAAATTTGTTTTTGTCAAATGTGGAAAGTATGCTAATGCTAATAATTCCATGTGTGCTAGGAATAAAGTCAAAGACGTAGATACTAGAACTAAGAAGCATGTTTTGTTCGTGATTATGATGGGAATGACTTACTTACCGGTACACGGGGTACTGATCTTTACACAATTTCACTTCAAGACACAACTTCATCTACTCTAATTTGCTTCATGGGTAAAAGTTCAACGACTCATGCATGGTTATGGCATCAACGACTTTCTCATCTCAACTTTGATACCATTAACTTGCTTTCCAAGAAAGATATTGCGAGAGGCCTTCCAAGTTTGAAATTCATCAAAGATCATCTTTGTTCTTCTTGTGAGCTTTGTAAAGCTAAACGAAGTAGCTTCAGAACAAAGACCACACCAAGCTCTAAAGGACGGTTAGATCTTCTTCACATGGATCTGTGTGGTCCCATGCGTGTTCAGAGTATCAATGGAAAGAAATATATTCTTGTAATTGTCGATGATTACTCAAGGTACACATGGACTCACTTCTTGAGGTCCAAGGATGAAACACCCGACGTTCTCATCAGCTTCCTTAAATTGATACAACGTGGTCTTCAAGCTCAAGTTAAAGTGGTTCTTACTGACAGAGGTACAGAATTTTTGAATTCAAATCTAAGAAAGTATTTTTGAAGCCGAAGGGATTGAACATGAAACATCTATTGCTCGAACGCCCGAACAAAACGGCGTTGTTGAAAGACGAAACCGTACTTTGGTTGAATCTGCTCGAACATTATTATCCGCTTCAAAACTTCCACTATACTTTTGGGCCGAAGCCGTGTCAACCGCATGCTACATACAAAACCGCTCCTTAATTATCCCAAGACACGAAAAGACACCATATCACATAATTCATGATCGAAAACCTTCACTCAAACACCTTCATGTTTTTGGATGTACCTGTTACATTATTCGAGATGGTGAAAATTTGGATAAGATGAAAGAAAAAGGTGATGCATGTATTCTTGTGGGATATGCAACTCAGTCTAAGGGATATAGAGTATACAACAAGAGAACAAAATTGATTGTCGAGACTATTCACATTCGATTTGATGAATTACAAGAAATCACACTTGAACAAAACAGTTTAATTCCCGACCCACAACGACAAACGACTTCCGTTCACAACCGCACGGAACTCAGAACTCAAGACCACAACAATGAACCGTCAAGTTCAACGCTGGTTCTAGAAAATGTTCCTAGAGCTGATATGACAGTCGACACGACCATTGAAGAGTTGGAAATGTTACATGGACCAATGTATGATGAATATTTCATGGGGGAGAAACAAGTTGTATCGGAGTCTTCCGCTGTCACTCATGATAAGAATGATGATACCGATCATCGTCAACAACAGGATACAACTTCATCTACTTCAACACGGGTTGCTGCAGATTTACCTCCTCAGAACATCACTTCAACAATCGATCCTACAACATCCACAACTACTGTCATTGCTCCAGAGAACACAAATCAAGCATACAATGCATTATCTGACAAAGATAAATTTATCAACCCATTCGGTACACCGGTACACGAAACTGGAGAGTCTTTTACTCGCCATGTTGATCCGTCAAATATGCATACTTTCTATCAACGACATCCTTCAACACATCATTGGACTAGAGATCATCCTTTGGTTCATGTAATTGGAAACCCTTCACAGCCCGTTCGTACAAGACGACAGCTTCATACCGATGGTGATGTTTGTATGTTTGTGTTAGCCCTATATTTTATATAGTCGAACAAGAATGTAATAGGTCATCTTAGTCGTTAAAGGTCTTGTATTGTAATAGGTTAGTCGGGAAAACCGGGCTTGGACTTTGTATAAGTTAGGGGCGTAAGCCCAAAACAAAGCCAAGCCCGGCCCAAGTCACTTAAACCCATGGCCCATAAGCCAAGGGTATATATACCCTCTTCCATGTGTGGAAGAGGGTGTTGGTTCATTTTACTTTCTCTCTAGTAAACATTAACCTTCCAAATTCTCTCTTGTTTCTCTCTCTACTTTCTTCTCTTTCTCCTTCTAAATATCTCTTCTAAATCTTGTGTTATGGATTGAATGGGATTAACATTTGGTATCAAGAGTCTATAATGGATAGGTGATCGACGATTCGTGTGTTGTGTTCTTGATTTTTCGTGGTCATTTTGATATATATATCACGTCCCAAAATGTTTCTTGTGTTTTTTATGGTTTTTTCTTGATACAAATCTTCTACATAGTTGTGGTAGAGATTTGGTATTGTTACTTTGGCTAAAAACACAAAATTTTTGGGTGTTTTGATCATTTTTTGGCTTAAAATCACGAATTGGTTGAGTTTTGTCCGAGAAAAGTGGGATTTATTCCGATCAGGTCATCGGAAAGGGGTTTACAGTTATTCTGATCAGTGTAATCGGAATAGGGTTTAGGGATTCCGATTTGGTCATTCCGATCTGACATTCCGATTTGAGTATTCCAATCTAAATATTCTGATTTGACATTCCGATCTGAGCTTTCCGATTTGACATTCCGATCTGAGCATTCTGATTTGGCCATTCCAATTTGGCATTCCGATAGGGACATTCCGACAAGGTTGTTCCGATCAGGGTATTCCGATAGGGTATTTCGATAGGGTTTATTCCGACAAGGTTATTCCGATCAGGGTATTCCGATAGGGTTTATTCCGACAAGGTTATTCCGACAAGGGTATTCCGATCAAGGACATTACGACAAGGTTATTCCGATGGACATTCCAATGGATATTTTGTTTGAGTAATTTTTAGACTTAGCCACTATCTAGACTAGTTTCGGAACATCGTTTACACGAAAAGAAAAAAAAAGAGTTAAAATTTTTAGGTCAAGTAAAATCAAATTTTTTCCCTATTAGTTTTTGGCTATTTCTAACTCAAATTCAAAATTTGGCGATACAAAATTTTTCGGCTTACCGTTTTGTCAGACTGAGGAATTTATTGTCGGACTGAGAATTTTTTTTTTTTGAATTTTCGGAATTTCAATTTTAACCACACAACATCACAACAAATCCACTAAGATCTGCAATTCATTCACAAGTATTCACCATGTCTAACAACAACATCAACATTGCAACTGCTAATCAAATTCGTTTGGAACAAGGTGGCAACGGTGATCCAACTGTGCTCACTGCCGGTTGCTACGTTCAATGGAGATCTCGTTTTCTTAGATTTCTCGACGGAAAAGAAAACCGAACTGCTCTTCATCACTTCCTTGAGAATCCACCTCCAGTTTTTGAATTCAGACCAATTACCACACAGGCAGAGGATGGTACTTCATCAACTATACGAGCTATGGAGGATTTTGACACATGTTCTGCTGAGAAAAAGAAACTCCTCCAAGCTGAAGCTGATGCTGTAAATTTCATACTCACTAGAATTGATAACGATATCTATTCCACAGTTGATGCATGTCCTAATGCTATGGAAATGTTCAATGCAATTCATCGACTGAAGCAAGGTGAGTCAATCAATGTTCAAGATCTCGAGACTAATCTACTTTGGGAGTTTGTAAAATTCACATCTGAAGATGGTGAATCCATTGACTCATATTACTCGAGATTCTACAAATTGATGAATGAGCTTGTCAGAAATCAGTGCACCATCTCCAATCATCACGCCAATGTTCAGTTTTTACTTCAACTCAAACCGGAATGGCAAAGGTTTGTGACTTTGGTCAAACAAAGGGAGGATATCAAGACTATATCTTACCACAAACTTTATGATATATTGAAACAACATCAGAATGAAGTAAATGAACTTAGAGCTGAAAAGGCAGAACGATCTGCGAACTCTATTGCTTTTGTGGCTGCTACTTCAACAAAACCCGTTCCTCGTCAACAACCACCTAATCATTCCTCAAAATCATCAAGCTCATCCACCAAACCTCTAGCTGCTGTTAAACACAAAGCAAAAGCAATTGTCCCCACTCCACCTCTAAAGTATGACACCGAGTCAGATGGAGACACTGATGATGAACAAACTTCAATGGACAAGAAGATTGAGGAACTCATGTCTTTACTCACCACAACTTATAAGAAGATCTACAAACCTACCAACAACAACCTCAGATCATCATCCAATGTTAGATATAAGGAAGTTGATCATGCACCTCAGTATGATCGTGATGCCAGGTATGATAATCAGAGGATGCCAAATCAAGTTGGGGCTAGAGACACTGTAGGCACTCCGGTTGTGCAAAAGACTGGGATTCAATGCTTCAACTGCAAGGGATTTGGGCACATGGCTAGGGAATGCAAGAAGCCAAAACGGGTTAAGGATTCGGGATATCACAAGGAAAAGATGCTGTTGTGTAAGAAAGAAGATGCAGGAATTCCACTCACAGCAGATGAAGTTGACTGGCGTGATGACACTGATGATGAAGCCGATGATCAAGAGTTAGAGGCACATTATGTGTACATGGCAAAGATTAAAGAAGTGATCCCAGAGACTGATGATACTTCTGGACCCATCTATGATTCTGAGCCACTTGAAAAGGTACCATCACATGATAACTATAATGTGTTTGCTAATGAACGACGTCATCCTGAACAACCCGAAAGCATCAATGACACATATGTAATGGACACGGAGGATAGAAATATCTCTACGAATTCACAGCATATGTGTAATGATGACGGAAAAGCTGTTCAGGATACTGACTCGGATGAGGACCGTGATTAGCTTGCATCTATTATTGATTCTTTAAAACATGAAATTGAGGAAAACAAAGAGGCTAATAAACGTTTGAAGCAAGCAAACACATCCTTTACCGAGAAGATAGACAGGCTTAAAGAGTGTGATTATGTAAAAGAAGTTGATCGACGGGTTGCGATAGCTAATGGTTTGGTATATGAACGTAAGGTGCTCAACGAATGTTAGAAATACGTTTTAACGTATATTAGAAGTATCGGTCACTCCACAATATGATTTATGTTGTAATAGCTCGTAGTTAACAAATAGTTAATTGTTACTTATTAAGTTAAGTAAGAACCGGTCCATGGGCTTGTCATGGACCGGCCCAAGCCCAATGTAGCTTGGAAGTATAAATACCCTTTTCCACCATGGAAAGGGGTTGGTTGTTGTTCATTTGAAACTTTCATATTAATAAAATAACACATAGTTTCTCTCACTTTCTCTCTCTAGTTTCTCTCACTAGAAAACATCAACCCACTTCATAGATTCATAGGTTATCAATATTCTACATTTGGTATCAAGAGCTATGGGGTGATTTAAGGTAGGGATTGTGTTGCTTTTTTAGTTTTTTGAATCAATTAGTGATCTTTAGAAAAAATCAATCTTGAATCTTGTTGTTTTTGGTGTTTTTGTTATTGGGATTAATTGATAAGGATTGGGTTTAGCTTATTTTGGTAAAAATCATAAAACTTTTTGTGGTTTTTGATCAAAAAATCGGATTTAAAGCTGTTTTCTGAGTCTCGAACTATTATTTCCAGTTTATTCCGAATAGACATTCCGAATAGGAAAGGTTTCCGAATAGCAGGTTTTTTTTTTCCGAATAGACTTTCCGCATAGAAGATTTTCCGAATAGCTAAATTTTTCCGAATAGCCAAAGATTTTCCGAATAGCTAAATTTTCCGAATAGCCAAAAACTTTCCGAATAGCTTTCCGAATAGTCAACTCTTTCCGAATAGCAAAGACTTTCCGAATAGCCAATTCTTTCCGAATAGACAATCTTTCCGAATAGCAATCTTTCCGAATAGCCAAACTTTCCGAATAGCAATCTTTCCGAGTAGCCATCTTTCCGAATTGAAGAATTATTCCGCATAAGGATGTTTTCCGCATAAGGTTTATTCAGAATAGGGTTATTCCGCATAGGTTTATTCAGTATACGGGTTTTTCAGCATAGGGTTATTCCGAATAGGTATTATTCCGGATAGGATTTATTCTGAGTTAGGGTTATTCCGTATAAGCAAGTTCAAGGGGTATTTGAGTTTTTTCGACGATCTTTAGTGGATTTAATCTTGATTTTAACAACACAACACAACACAAATTCTTAACCTTTCTTCACTGCTCGATCAACCGATAATCTTTGAGTCTTTTAAGTGATCACAATGAATCCGAGTTCATTAATGCCTCATATGACATCTCTTACGGATATCTCAATTATAACGGGAACTGATAGTCGTCCACCGATGCTTATTAAAGAGGTGTTTGAGGCATGGCAGGGCCGTATGATGCAATACTTGAAGGGCAAACCAACATACGGAAGGCTTATGGTCAAATCGATTTTGAATGGTCCACTCGACTATGGTACCATTGTGGCAAATAACGCGTCTCGACCAAGAGAATATGAAGAACTCACACCGGCACAACAACTCATTGCTGATACTGATGAAAAGGCTCTACAGACTCTTCTCCAAGCTCTTCCGCATGATATTTATCGCATGGTAAGTCAATATACGGTTGCCAAGGATTTATGGGAACGTCTAAAGGTGTTGCTACAAGGTACGTCTCTTACCAAACAGGAAAGGGAATGTCAGTTGTATGATCTGTTTGATAGATTCACGTACAGCCCAGGGGAAACGCTACATGACTATTACTTCAGATTCACTACTCTAATGAATGATCTGAATGTATACAATCTTGTGATTGCTCCATTCCAGGTTAACACCAAGTTTTTGAATACTTTACCTCAAGCTGAATGGGGTGAGTATATTACCGATGTTAAGTTAACCCGGGATTTGCATAAGTGCAATTTAGATCAAATCTATGCTTTTCTTCAGCAGCATGAGAAACATGTGATTATGCACCGTTCTCCTCGAGGTATGTACCCTGATTCCTTAGCTTTGATGGCGAATCAACCAAGCTTGTCACACAACAACACACCTTATATCTTGGGATATCAAGCCTATCATCCATCACCTTACATGACACCAACCTTCCCCCAATACTCGATTCTACCGAAACCACCCACCTCACATCAGCAACAATATCGGTTTAATGCACCTTCACCATAGTATGCTTTAAAACTTCACCCAGCAAACATTGCACCTTATGCTCAGCCTTCATATTCTTCTTATCAAGAGAATGCAGCATATCCAACAAGCTACCCTAATCAAATGAGTATTCCTTCAGTGATTATGCAACTCATCAAGATCAAGCAATGTATTGTGATGATGAGGAAGTCCCCATTCATGTATTCAAACAAGGAGCTGACCCAGTTGAAGTGTTAACCACTATGTCTGCTTATCTCACAAGGACTTTAAGCAAACGAGGATACAGAGGATCAGCTCCAACCAACAATCAGTTGAGGAATTCATCCAATTCTCGCCAACAAGCTACTATTGAGAATGGCAGGGTAATGGTTCAGCCTATTCAACCATATCAGGGGAGACCTACCACATCAACTACCAATACTCGCACGGTCAATCAGGCTCCAATGGTCAATCCTGCTCCACGGGCTAATTCCACGGTCAAGTTGAGAATGATTACATGCTACAACTGCAAGGAAGAAGGACACATGTCCAGGGATTGCAAGAAACCCAAGAGGAGAAGGGATGGACAATGGTTTGCAGAAAAGATCTATCTGGTGAATGCTCAGGCACAAGGAAGGGAACTTGATGAAGAGGAGCTTGCATTTCTAGCTGATCCAGGGATTGCTGAACAAGACGTTGTCACCACACAGAATGCAGCATACCAAGCCGATGATCTTGATGCGTATGACTCAGACTGTGATGACTTTCAATCTGCAAAGGCTGCTCTCATGGCAACTATCTCCAGCTTAGGGCCAGAAAAGAGATCTGAGGTACTTATTAATACCACCGATAATACCACCGATGCTAGTATTCAACCACATCAAGTTGTGCAAGAGAGTGCTGATTCGAATGATTCTTCGGTGGTGAGTCTTTCAAATGAGGAGACAAACAATGATAGCAATATCAATGTGAGTCCCCAGAATTTGAGTGAATCACAACCGGGACCCATTTCGCATACGCCTACTCCTGCTCAACAAGATTTGGTCATGGTTCCTGCTACATTACTTAGCCAAATGAATGCTGCACTCTTAGAAACCTTAGCTAAGAATAAGAATTTGTCTGATGAGCTTACCTTAAGCAACGAGAAAGTTCAAACCTTGGAATTAGTGCCTTCGTCTAGTGTTCTAACTAATCCCGAATATGATCATTTTAGAAACAAACAAATGGGTCACTTGCAAGAAATCGAAACCTTAAGAGCAAATCTTTCTAAAGAACTTAGCGAAAAGGAGTTAGTGGTCACTAATTTTCAAAAACTTCAAACAGATTTTGAGTCACTCGAGTCTAAGAAGAATGAAATGGAGATTAATGCTGCTAATAAGATTAGAAGTCTAGATTACTTGCTTTTAAGACAATACTCTGCTTCTCAACTAGTGCACTTATTTGATGCTTCATTTAGAGAATTTAACTTATCATGTCAAAAAGGCCTTCCCCCTAATCCAAGGTATGCAAAACAAGCTTTAAGACATAGTCCAAGACTTTATAATGCAACCCAATTAGGATTGGTCTTAGACCCGATTGTTATTTTCGATGATCGAACAAGTAACGATCTAGTTGATGAAGATCGGTCATACAATTCTGCAAAATATCCCGAGTGTGATTATTTTAAAATGAATAAGGAGCTTGCTAAAACGGATTTTAGAATTCGCTTCCATATGGACAAAGATCTCATTACAGCACCAACCTACATGTTGAATGAAGAAAACCCTAGTACATTTCCTACACTTGTCAACATGGAAGGTCCCAAGGAAATTCCAAAGGATCTTCCACCTGTTAGCACTGTATGGTTAAACTTGCAAGAGATTAATCAATACTTTACTAATTTTGACAAGGTCATTTTGGAATGTACGACTTCAAATGGCCTAAACGCCGGAGAATGGGCTTTCGAACACATGAACGAGGTGTTTAAAACTGAGATCAATCCATTTGTCGAAAGTCTAAAAGGAAGTTTTGCATCTCTTAAGGAAAATCTTGTGTTTGAAATTGGTGAAGTTCAAAAAGTGTTTTATGAAATGGACACCGCTTACGAACTACAACTAATTGAAAAAGAAAATATTTTAACCGAATATGACCGATTCTTGTCTGCAGTAATCTCGTGTGATGTGCTTACTACTGTAAATGTTAATTATTCGAATGAGCTTACATCCGCTATGATTAATTGTGATGCTGTGAATATTTGTAATGATATTTGTGATGATGTTTGTGATCTCTCTGTAAATGTTGCTGATACTGTAAATGAGGTAGATAATCATTCTTGTCACGAATCTAACGCTGAGTTTTTAAAGCTACAAGATTCTTACAATTTACTTTCAAAACACTTTAATAAACTAGAACAACATTGTATATCTTTAGAATTAAAACAACAAACTCAAAATGAGAATCTTTTGATATCAAATGGTTGTGAACACGGTGTTGAGACGAGTGACAAGATGATTGCAATTGTTAAGGCATTAGAGGAAGAGATTATGAGATTGAAGAGAGATGTGTCATCAAATGAAACACTCAAATTGGAACTAGAGGCTGCAGAGTCTAAAAACCAGGTCTTAGAAATTAGACTTTCGTCTGTTCTAGGGGAGATGGATCGGACAAGACAGGGACTATCCGCTCTTTATGGTTCACTAGAAGAACGCTTCGCTTTTAATGCGGCACAGCAACAATATTATGTTGAACAACTGAACCAAAAGTGCGAGGAAATCTCTGACTTGAACATCCTGCTCATTGACAAAAATATGGTTTTGGCTGAGTTAAAGGAGACACTTCTTCTCACCCGACAAGAAGTTGTTGATAACTTAGCTACCGACTCTGCACCGTCCACTAGTGCTCCAACAACCAAGTCAGTAGTGCTTTATAAGAACCCGCTTCATAAGAGAAACCCGGTTACCTACGATGATTATATGAGGAATGCCATTAAGCATGTAGATCTTGTTAGGGATATTTTAGACGATCTTTATGCCTTAGATCCCTCAAGTAGCGACTATTATTCGGCTCATGAATATATTAAGCAAGTTCAACATTGCTTAGCATATTTGCAATACATAGGTAAACCAGGCTCTGCACTACTTACTAATAGGCCCATTGCTGTAACTCCATTCAATAAGACTCCAGGAGCAAAACCGTCATTGGCACAATCAAGTAAGGCACCTTTAAAATCTGTTGCTAATGTTCCCACTTTGCCTTCTACAGGATTAAAAGAGACTACTATGGCTAAAGGATCGCCACTCAAGAAAGATAAGATCAAGCCCTCCACTAGTAGTGCCAAAAAGAAGAAAGTAGAAGATCACCATAGGAATGTTAGTTCAGTTTTAAATAAGAAGAATCATGTTAAGACTAAAAGCTCTGCGCCTGTGCAGAAGCCAAAACCATTCGTCAATTCTAATTTGAATTGTTGGAATTGTAATGAATGTATGTTTTCCCAACGTCATGATTTGTATCTTATTGATCATGTGAATGAAATGAATGCCATTAAGAATGGTCTTGAATGGAAGCCAACGGGTAGAACTCGTGCCCAGGTTGGCTGGCAATGGCGTCCCACTGGTAGGACCTTTACATTAGATGGAACAATGTGCCCTTTAACTAGGAATGCATCCATTGAGGTTAGGTCTGAGCGTCCTTTAGTTAGGAACACTCGCACTCAAGTATGGAAACAGCGCCCTTTAATTAGGTCTGCCCCCACTATAGTGCCTATCAGTGAAGAAATACCTCAGGATTTAAGCCAACTAGAATCTACACCACCAACTAGGAAGAAAAAGGCTAGGAAATCTAAGAAACCTAGAGTTAGCAAATCTAAGATTATTAAATATGTACCTGCTAATAACAAGGAACACTCAGATTCCGATACCTCTACATTGTCTTCGTGTGGTGATATTTTCAGGTGGTCCAAATCATCCTGTGGTATTTGGACTCCGGTTGTTCAAAACATATGACCGGAGATCGCTCGATGCTCCGAAATTTCGTCAGCAAGTTTCTTGGTACGGTTAAATTCGGGAATGATCATATAGCAAAGATAATGGGGTATGGTGAATATCAGATTGGAAATGTGACGATTTCAAGGGTATACTATGTAGAAGGTCTTGGTCATAATTTATTCTCAGTAGGACAGTTTTGTGATTCCAACCTTGAGGTTGCTTTTCGACAACACACTTGTTTCATCCGCAACTTGGAAGGAAAAGATTTGTTGAAGGGATCTCGTGGTGCAAATCTTTATACCTTGTCCTTACAAGACATGATGGCCGCCTCTCCAGTATGTCTTCTCTCTAAAGCATCTAAGACCAAGTCATCGTTATGGCATCGCAGATTATCTCATCTTAACTTTGATGCTATTAATCATCTGGCTAAAAACGAATTAGTTCGTGGTCTTCCAAAGCTTAAATTTCACAAGGACCATTTATGTTCCGCGTGTTCAAGGGGGAAAAGTACCAAGAAATCTTACAAGCCCAAAGCTGAAGACACCAATCAAGAAAAACTTCATCTTTTGCATATGGATCTTTGTGGACCAATGAGAACTGAAAGTGTGAGCGGTAAGAAATTCATTCTGGTTATTGTGGATGATTTCTCTAGGTTTACATGGGTTAGATTTCTACGTACAAAGGATGAAGCACCGAAGGCTATCATCACTTTTCTGAAATTCATTCAGGTACGTTTGAATACTACTGTCCGCCGTATTCGTACAGACAATGGAACAGAGTTCGTCAACCAGACTCTTCGTGATTACTATGAAGGAGTTGGTATCTCACATGAAACATCCGCTGCACGCACTCCACAACAAAATGGTGTCGTTGAAAGACGGAATCGTACACTTATGGAAGCTGCTAGGACTATGCTTATTTATGCGAACGCTCTATTGTTCTTGTGGACAGAGGCTATATCTACTGCATGTTCACCCAAAACCGTTCTATCATTCGGAAACGCCATGGAAAAACACCTTATGAGCTTCTACATGACCGTAAACCCGATGTTTCATTTTTTCATGTGTTTGGTGCTCTTTGTTATCCAAACATTAATAGTGAGAACTTGGGTAAGCTTCAACCGAAAGCCGATATAGGTATTTTCATTGGTTACTCAACGTCCAAGAAAGCATACCGTATTTACAACCGTCGTCTTGGCAAGATTGTAGAAACTATGGACGCTGATTTCGATGAGCTGACAGCGATGGCTTCTGAGCAACACAGCTCTGAACCCGTGCTTCATGAGATGGGAACCGGTGCTATTAGTTCCGGATTAGTTCCCAATAATCCTACTTCTACATCATTTTTACCACCAACAAGGCCCGAGTGGGATAAACTGTTTCAACCGTTGTTTGATGAATTCTTCGATCCCCCGACTGATGAAGTTCCAGCACCTGTAGTGATCGCTCCAATCCCTGAAGTGGTTGCTCAAGCTAATGAACCTTTATCTAATGCATCTTCAATTCACATTGAACCGGATGCACCTTCACCAAGTGATTCTCAAACTACACCTGAATCGTCACCCCTACTTGTGCCTAATGATGTGGAAGAGGATTCTATTGATCACGACTTGGAATATGCTCACCTGTAAGAGCTTCCTTTCTTTGGTGTAGCGATACCTGAAAACCCTTCAGCCGCGTCTACCTCAGAAGAAGCTCCTTCTATTGTTCACTCCAGACCACCTAGGATTGAAAACCATAGCACTAAATGGACAAAAGATCATCCAATTAGGAATGTCATTGGAGATCTAGATCGACCAGTCTCTACACGCCATCAATTACAAGAGAGTGCACTTTATTGCTACTTTGATGCATTTCTCTCTGAAGTTGAACCTAAAAATTGGCAGCAGGCTATGACCCAATCATCTTGGGTTGAAGCCATGCAGGAGGAACTAAATGAATTTCAAAGACTTGAAGTATGGGAATTAGTTCCTCTCCCTGACAAGGTTAACATCCTTACCTTGTTATGGGTTTATAAGGTTAAACTTGATGAGATGGGTGCGGTATTAAAGAATAAGGCTAGATTGGTTGCTAGAGGATATAAACAAGCCTTGGGTATAGACTTTGAAGAATCTTTTGCTCCTGTGGCAAGATTGGAGGCGATTAGACTATTCCTTGCGTATGCTGCTCATATGAACATGATCGTCTATCAAATGGATGTGAAGACGGCATTTTTGAACGGTGAACTAAGGGAAGAAGTCTATGTTAGTCAGCCGGATGGGTTCGTCAGTACGGAGTTTCCTAATCATGTGTACAAGCTTAAGAAGGCTCTCTATGGGTTGAAACAAGCTCCACGCGCGTGGTACGATCTCCTCTCAACATACCTCATCGCGGAAGGCTTCTCCAAAGGCAAAGTGGACCCCACTCTATTCACTCTCAAGGAAGGCAACGACATGATTCTGGTACAAATTTATGTTGATGATATAATATTTGCTGCCACTAACATAGAATTGTCAAATCGCTTTGAGAAGATAATGTCCACACGCTTTCAGATGTCGATGATGGGAAAAATTTCATTTTTCTTAGGATTACAGATTTCTCAGAATCCCAGAGGCATCTTTATTAATCAATCCAAATATGCTCTAGAATCTCTTAAGAAATATAACTTTGAAAATTGTGACCCCGTGGACACTCCAATGGTGGAGAAATCCAAGTTAGATGAAGATAGGAATGGGACTATTGTCGATCCAAAACTTTACCGTGGGATGATCGGCACCCTTCTATATCTGACTGCTAGCAGGCCTGATTTGCAATTTGCTGTATGCATGTGTGCCCAGTATCAGGCTCGGCCTACCGAAAAGCACCTACATGTAGTGAAAAGGATCTTTCGGTATCTAAAAGGAACACTTCATCGTGGTCTATGGTATCCGAAAGATTCCTCTATTGCTTTAATATCATACGCAGATGCCGATCATGCTGGATGTCAAGACACGAGGCGTAGCACTTCTGGATCTGTGCAACTCCTAGGAGATAGATTGATCAGTTGGTCTTCAAAAAGGCAGAAAAGCGCTGCAATTTCTAGCACGGAGGCTGAATACATCGCCATGTCCGGTTGTTGTGCTCAAGTCCTTTGGATGAGATCACAATTAACTGATTACGGTTTGTGATTTAACAAAATCCCGATGTATTGTGACAACAAGAGCGCCATTGCCCTTTGCTGCAACTATGTTCAACACTCCGGGGCCAAGCACATAGACATTCGCTACCATTTCATTAAGGAGCAGGTGGAGAACGGAGTGATCGATCTGTATTTTGTCACTACTGAGTACCAGCTGGCGGATATGTTCACCAAAGCCTTAGATCGAGGACGAATCGAGTTTTTGATCGACAAGCTTGGCAAGAAATCATTCACTCCAGCGACTCTCAAAGAGTTGGCAGAAGAATCAGCTGAATAGTCGTGGTAAACTATTCAGAGTATCCTTTGTTCGTGATCATGTATATTATCGTAAATATATAAACCACAAAAAGAAAATACAAAAATATAAAACCAACAAAAATCATAAAAAAAAAAATATAAAACCTACAAAAACTATAAAAATTATAAAATCAAGAAAAACCAAAAATATTTTTCGTTTTTAAATCGGGCATGTCTTTTAGTACGGTAATATTTACGGCCTTAGAAATGTCAATCAATATTGACACGGTGCCATAAATAGAGTCCGTATAAAAGTTGTACATTTTTCAAACATGCCCATTATGGCTTGTAGTTATTTCTGACTGCAACCCGGTTTTCATATTAAAGTCACGTATTTCCTTGGAAAACGTTGGCTCACAACGGGAATTAATTTTCTCGGGCATGATTTACAAGCCAAATCATGCAAAGGGATCAAGTTTACTTTACAACTTGGTCTAACACGAGTTAGTGTACGTCTCAGTGCATTAATTTGTCAAAATAAGAGAAATCTTATTGCCACCACGAATCAAACTTTTCAAGATATTAATTGGAAATGTTTTCATCACGTGCCTTGTTAAACAATGACTACAGCTCTTTAAATAGAAAACGGGTCATCGTTTAAGGGGGAGAAAATGTTACATCATCTTTCACATCAAAAAGATCTTCAAAAGTTTTCAAGGAAATTCAAAAACTCAATGGTTAATGGTTGGATTGCTTTGGCATTTGTCTTGTTGTTGCTCATAAGTTTGTCGTGAATAGATTTGTGCGTGTGTTAAGATAGGTTAGTCTCTAAGGCTCGGGAATTTAACATAAGATAGGGTCAAAAATGACAAGAATTAAATCCTGAAAAACAAAAGAATTTTGATTGTAGAAAGAGGAAAAATTGAGGGATTAATCTTGACAAGGTGTCAAACTTGTAAAAAATTTGACCTAGTCAAATTCATCCCCCCGTCTCTTCTTTTTCTTTATCTTTTCTGATTGTGTTTTTCCCTCTTTGCCGCCATTAACATACTAGAACACAAAACTCACGAAATCAAACAAAACATCTCAAAATCATTCATCTTCTAGATCAAGATCTTCAAAAGGTATCAAATCGGCTTAATCATTCATGCAAAACAATTTAATTAACTCTTTTTAATTGAAAACAATCGAATTCAGTTACTGCGTTAATTAGGGTTTAATTAAATTGGGGGTTTTGCCTGGGTTTTATTCGGAATAGGACAAATGAACTGCTATGGCCTTTAGAACTCTTGAATCAAACGAATTAGTGCCTAAATTAGAAAAATCGTAACTGTTTGAACTTTCCGAGTAGAATGATCTTTCCGAATAAGGCATTTTTTCCGAATAGAAAGAACATTCCGCATAGGAGTACTTATTCCGAATAGAAAGAACATTACGCATAGGAGTACTTATTCCGAATAGAAAGAACATTCCGCATAGGAGCACTCTTTCCGAATAGAAAGAACATTCCGCATAGGAGTAGTTTTTCCGAATAGAATGAACATTCCGCATAGGAGATTTTTTCCGAATAGAATGAATATTCCGCATAGGAGTTTTTTTTTTCCGAATAGAATGAATATTCCGCATAAGCCAAATCTTTCCGAATAAGAATTTTATTCCGCATAGAGAAATCTTTCCGAATAGGATTTTTATTCCGAATAGAAATTTTATTCCGCATAGATTGATCTTTCCGAATAGACCAAATATTCCGCATAGGACAATCTTTCCGAATAGACCAAATATTCCGCATAGGATAATTATTCCGTATAGGAACATTATTTCGAATAGGAGGTTTATTCTGAATAATGGTTTATTCCGAATAGGAGGCTTATTCCGGATAGGAATTTATTCCGAATTGAATGTTTATTCCAAGTAGAAGATGTTTGAATGTTTTACAAGCTTAAGGGATTAGGTCATATGTTCAATGCTTAGGTTTATAGTCATAATGATATTCATATTTGTATGTTTCAACCTTTGTGTTTTATCTTAAGCAGCGACGATGACTAACCCTACAGTACAACAAATACAAGACACCAGAGCCACCGCCATTGCCGAAGCCAAGACTCTAAAGTTTCTTCCAAACAACTTCCGTTTGAAGGAGGTATCTCATTCTACCCATAATGGATTTAAGGTAGGTACAGCCATACTTGATAAATCTCATCTAAAGCATGCGCTAATGAGAAGTGCTTTAGTGCCCTATGACTACCTTTACGAGTTCTGGGCTACCAAAGAGAGGACGTCGAACAAAATCACATTTTCCTTGGACAACAAGCAGCAGACGCTTATTGTGTCAGACTTCAGGAAGATCTTTGGATTTCGGCCGACACTCAAAGGCCTATCATACTCAGCCAACCCGACTAAGGACCAGATCATGGAAATGTTCACTGCCATTGGATGTCTTGACATACGAACCGCGTCTGAGTTTACTACTGCCAAAGTTGGTCAACCATGGAAAGCTATTTTTGGGATTCTAAGCTGATGTTTAACACCCAAAACAACTGGGTTTGATGCTGTTCGTCCGCCGATCATCAAGATGTTTTATGGTATGTTTAAAGGTATGGGTATTGATTATGCATCATTGCTGTGGGAGGAGTTTACTTTTCAACTCTTCACAAACACGAAGGGTAAGGTTAAAAGTTACCAGTACCCTAGGTTCATTAAGCTGATCATACATTACTTTATGGAAAATGATGCATCCATTAATAAGCGTGCAGGTAGTCGTCACCACACGATGGATGATGATGATTTGGTAGACTTAAGGCAGGAGACTCATTCGAATACGGTTATTCCTGGTCCCATTCCCAGTCATCTTCTGACCGATGAGATTATCGCATCTGATGATTACAAGAACTTGCTACAAGAAATTGAGAATCAACGAGCAAGCATTCTAGCAGGTGAAGACTCATCTACCACGGTTAAGAGCAAAGGTAAACGGAAGCAAACAGATTTACCTGAACCCAAAGCCAAAAAGAAGAAGACTGCAGTTAAGAAGGGAAAGGGTACGGCTGATGAGTTAGTTCTCCCCGATGAAGAAGATATTGATGATCCTGCTCTTAACAAGGCTGAGAGAAAAGCAATGAAGATAGCTCTTGAAAGGAGTAGGAGAGATACGGGTGGTAGTGGTTCGGGGGCTCAGATGAATATTGAAGAAGAGTACGTGGAACCAGATGATGTTGATGAGTTTGGATCACCCGAACATTATTCTACTTCAAAGGAAATATCCATCCCCGTTTCGGCAAGTGTTGAAAAGGAGTCCGGTGATCCTACAATCATGGTACCTACTCAACCCTTAGTAACTCAACCTCCACCAATACAACCCTTACCAACCCGACCGGTTTCAACACCATTTCTTCCTCCACCGATAACTCCCATCCTTAGTACCATAGTAACAACCGAGCCTCTTCAACCTTCCCAAAGTAGCTCTGGAACATCTTCAATGGCTGCATTCGTCATGGCAGAATGTTGGACAAACACACAGATAATCAAAAACGAGAAATGGATAATCTTCGCCAAGAGCTACTTCGAAGAGTGCAAAGTGAAGAAGCATCTAAGAAAGCTCAAGAAGAGTTGATTGCTAAGTTCGCTGCAGATATGGAATTTACACGTAAAGCTCATGCAGAAGAACTTGCTCGGGTCAAAAAGGCTGAAGATGATAGGCATGCAGCACGAATTACGAGACTTCGAGAAATTAAGGATAACTATAAAGAGCAGAAAGAAGCTCTTGAAGCTTCTATTGAGCAGAGAGTCAAAGAATCCGTTGAATCCCTTATGCCTAAACTGCGTGATGAATTGAAGACACTCGCTGCTGATAACTTGATGATCAAGTCATCCAACCCTTCAGAATCCGCCTACAAGATTGCTTATGACTTGACGGATTTTGAATTGAAGAAGATCCTCAAAGCTCGTATGAGGGAACTTGGATCGTTTGATAAATCTAGGATTCAACGGGCTCTCTTCAAATCCCTGAATGACGCTATCATGGAGGAAGATAGGTTATTTAAAACGTTTGGAAGTGTGGTACCCTACCACATTCTCCCTGAGGAAGAAAGGAAAGAAAGTGAAGAAGAAGAAGGTACGGGTGAAGAAGAGGAAGAAGAAGAAGAAGAAGAAGGAGAAGATAATGATGATGAGGATGATGATGATAAGAATGATGATGATGATGAGGATGATGATGATGAAGATGATGATGATGATGATGGTAATGATGGTGGTGATGGTAATGTGGAGAGTGCTAAAGGGAGCAACGAGGATAACGATAAGGATGATGATGGGGGTAAACAGCCTGAAAAGGGGGATAAGGTTGCCAGCTCAAAGAAACCTGCTAAGTCTGGAACCAAGTCCAAGAAAGATGCAGCAGCAAAGGAAAAATCTACTTCCACGGAATCCAGACGATCCAAGTGGCGCCACGATGTGAATGCTACTACAACGTCATCTATTCCTGGTACATCTATCGCTGTATCTATACCTGTTACCACTAACCCTGTTAGTTCTATTGTTGTTGCTCCTGTGATTGCAGAATCGGTAACTGAACCTGAAGCTGCACAACACTCACCCGTCCATGACACTGCCGAGATGCCTGAATCAGAACCAGCAGATGTTCACATCTCCACTCCTCTACAACAAGACCCACAATCTACAGTTCCAAGCACAAGGGACTGGGCAAACACGTTGGAGATTGACAAGACTGCACCACCACAGGCTTGGATCACGGCAGCGGCGCAATATGATCCCATCACAGACGCTGACAAAGATGTCTTGTATCTCCGTATCCGCAGTCCGATTGACTTATGTGCATTTCTTGCTCATGAGTATAAGACTTCGGTTACTCCATCTTTGGTGAAGAAAGCACTGAAGGATAAGAGACTTCGCGCCAAAACCCGGTTAACCCAAATGGAGTTCGAGTATTATGCCGATGAGATCCTGAAAGCTCTGAACACCGTTCAACGGCCAGGTCTTCATGAATCAGAAAGAGCCCCACCTCCACTTGATCCTACTCAAGATAATCAGATTGCTCTCGACTTCTTCGTCACCAATGATCTCGTGTATCTTCTGAAGGGGTCCTCAAAGTACGCAACCTCCCTGACCTTGTTGAAAGCTGCCAACTGGGGGACAATACCCTTTATCGAGGAAAAGGTAAACCGACTCTGGGTCCCAAAGGTAAATCGTAATTATGATATGTATGCTGTCATAGGTGCATCACACTGGGACGAACGAGTTCGAAGGGCGTACAGGGGATGCTGTCTAGTCAATTCAGGGAGTAACGTTAGATCCGATATCCGCAGCTCCAACATCTTAGGGTTGAAAACTGAAGCCAAGAATGGCTATTATCATGTGACGGAGATTCGCTTGAAAAGGGAGGATGACAGAGAATACAAAATCCAACAGGGAGATTTTTCTATCATTCGCCTTGAGGATATCGAAGATATGTTGCTTCTGATGACCCGAGATCAACTCACACATATTCCTCGTGAAGACCTCATTGCCTTGAATACAGCACTTCGTATGTTCACACGAAGTGTTGTTATCAAGAAACGAGTTGAAGATCTTCAGTTAGGAGTCGAAAGCTATAAAAGGAAGCTCAACTTAACCCGTCCAGTGAATCAAGTTCTACCTCAACATGTAGATAGATGTCCCTATACCGGCATTTCTGTCCCGAATTGCGGCATTTTCTACTTGAACAGTCGAGGCTTAATGAAGTTTATGAGGGTGGGTGAGCTTTATAAGTATAGTGATGGGACTCTTCTACAAGTTAGAGGAAAGTTAGAGCATCTTAATACGGGTGGGACTTTACCAGAGATGACCGAGGATTGGCATAAGGGTTATCGGCAGATGGCGAATTATGTGATCAAGAAGATCGATCAAAAGCTCCGTGAACGTAGATTGATGAGAAGTTTGGAAAGATTCGTTGGTGGTAGACCATATCTAGTGCACCACAAGCTACTGCAACGATCCATCTAATGGATCGTACATTTCAGGTCCACTTTATATTGGTTTTCAATTGTGAATATGTATATTTGTGAATATTGTGCTTTAATGGCTTGATGTAGTGTTAAGGTATGATAATTTTTCAAGAATTTCTCACGAGATTCTAAATCTTTCAAAATATATCATACCAAAGCACTACAACTATCCCTTATTAACTTAAGGGGGAGCATGAAAATGTTCTATGGCCAAACATCGATTTCATTTTTACCCAAAGACCGGTTAATCCATTCAATATCCCAAATATTAATGGTTAACATTTTGGATAAGGGGAGAAAATGGGATTAAGGAGATTTAAATGATACTTGGCTAAAAGATGAAAAAGACTTAACGATTATCCAACTTAATATGTGTAAAGCACGTGTTAAGGGGGAGCGTTTTTGATGAACAAAACACCTAAGGTACAAAACTTTTGATTTCAATATCACAAGTACCTTAAGTGATTTTCAATGATTTTTCATGATGGCAATTCCTTCCCAAAACACGATTAATTCACGACGAAGTGGTGACAAAAGGGTGGTAGGAATAGGTTTAGTCCAATGATTCATCAGAGCCGATGGAATCTTCCCAAGGACAATTCCCTAGATAGAATTAGAAGTCCTAGGAAAGATGGAGAAAGAATGTGAACGTAGCTGAATGCCGACCAAGTACTTAAGCTAGCACTGGAACAATCACAACAAGGTGCTAGTGATGACGTATTGGTAAGCATTGAAGGGGTTGAAGAATGAAAAAGAATTGTGAAGATAAAGGGTGTAAAGAAAGAAGCCCTCCTTACAACTTTAGGCAGAAACTGGGTCAATACATATGCTATTGAGGTCATTTTTGCTAATGATTCTCGGTATTGAAGAAAGACATCATGGACCCAGTGATGCAATGCATAACCCTTCCCAGCTAACTCAAATATCTCTCAAAAGGTATTTGTTAATCACACGGAGATCAACACGTTATCTATTGGTTTATTCACTCCGAATAGACTGGTATTGAAAAGGTGGCACTCCTCTCCAGCCATCGCTCACTAAATCAAAACGCACAATCGAGTCTAGAGACAAGAGATCATCAAAAGTCTCATTAGGACACTTTCCATTTATTCCTTGCTTTCTCACACACTGTGAAAAGTAAGAGATTTTCATGAGTCCTACACAGTATTCCTGTAATATTGCCAGAACATCCGAGTAATACGCAAGTATTACAATGAAGATGGAAATCCTGCTTGAGCCAACATCAAACAAGCCCATGGTAGGTTACACGTGCGGTTCTTTTAGAACCAATCTTGTGAAAAACTGGAAAGAAACAGTGGTTTAATTCTTAATTGAACTTAAACTCGTTCCAGGCCTCTACGCATTATCATATGATCTTGCCAGAACACTCAGAGTGACTCTTTATTGATCATAGTGACGAGTGGAAATCCTTCTAGTGTTAACATCAAACAGCACTTGGTAGGTGACGTGCAAGATTCTTTATGAATTGAGCTCGTGACAACTGGAAAGCAACGATGGTGAAAATCTTAATTGAGATTCACTTGTTCCAGGTTTCATGAATTGACGGCTTCAAATCACAAGGATAAATTATCCAAGTGATTCACTCTTTATGTTCGCAGTCAGCTTTGGACGGTCGAATAAAGAGAACGGGTTTACCCGCGAAATCCTGTCAGGAAGTTACTTAATTGAAACTATCCGTCACGGGTACGATATCTAATATCGTCCAACGGTCTTCACCGACCGGAGGTAAAATGCTACCGAATTAGAATAAAATGTTCAAAGCCATTTTATTCGTGTCGTTGCTGTGTACCTGTTAAAGACGGTGGCGTTGTTGTGTACCTGTTGAAGACGGTGGCGTTGCTGTGTACCAGTGAAGACGGTGGTGTCGCGGTGTACCTGATGAAGTCATTTTCACATGCTTATGTTTTTCTACAACAAAGTTCAGCAAAAATTCAAGAAAGTACAAGATGAAGTCTTCCGTTGTACCAAACTCTGAAGCTTTCGAGAATTCAACAAAAAGACATAAGTGTGTGGAACATGAAGTCACGAGGAGGCAAATTCACAAGAAAGGCAAAGATCACACGTGAAAGGCCAAAAGAACAATGCTCTCAAGCCAAAGCCAAAAAGATCAAACCAACATATTCACAACAAAAGAAAGAAAAGAAGAAAAGACTACGAGCTAAAGAACGAAGACTTAGTATAGTATGCTAGGTTTAGAACTTTGTAACGTGGAGTGACCTCCCTTAGGGGGAGATTGTTAGAAATACGTTTTAACGTATATTAGAAGTATCGGTCACTCCACAATATGATTTATGTTGTAATAGCTCGTAGTTAACAAATAGTTAATTGTTACTTATTAAGTTAAGTAAGAACCGGTCCATGGGCTTGTCATGGACCGGCCCAAGCCCAATGTAGCTTGGAAGTATAAATACCCCTTTCCACCATGGAAAGGGGTTGGTTGTTGTTCATTTGAAACTTTCATATTAATAAAATAACACATAGTTTCTCTCACTTTCTCTCTCTAGTTTCTCTCACTAGAAAACATCAACCCACTTCATAGATTCATAGGTTATCAATATTCTACAACGAACAATATTGTTCGGAAGTAACACACGAAATTCATATGTCAAAACAGAAGATATCGGAACTTGAAGAACAACTGCTGCTACATAAACTCCAAATTACTGAATTAGAGTCGGTTAACAAAGAACAAACTGAGCTTTATAAAACTCGTGAAGAAAAGGATATTGAAAAAATTCTTGCTTTGGAAAAGAGAGTCGACACGTTAAACAACATTGTTTACAAAACGGGCCAGTCTATTCAAACTATGAATATGCTCAATAGAAATATGAAAACGAGTTTTGTCAAGCCTGAATATCTCAAGAAAGCTCAAAGCACCAAGCCTTCTCTTTATGATATCGGTTGTTATGTTGATAATCTTGCTCTTATGCTTTCCCCTGACTGCGACGAAATCATTCGTCAACAAGAAGAAAGTCGATCAAACTTAAGTGATTTAATAAACCTTTCTGATTCTAACCATCATATTAAGTTTGTCCCTAAAAAAGAACTTTCAAAAGAACAAAAGATGTATAATAGTGTTCCACCACCAAGTGATGAACCACAAAAGAAAGTTTCTTTAAAAAGGAGTTTCAAAAAGCAATCAATTTTGTTAGAAAAGCGAATTTTGGATGAAAAACGTAAATGGGATGAGAAAAGCAAAAGTGTTCAGCAATTTGAGTTTATAAAACAAGGGGTTTTAAATTTGTACAAAGGTGTCGTCGACTATGAAAAAGTTTCTAGGGATACCATTTGGAATATTAAACCTAACCCACAAGTAGAAGTCGTCATTCAACAATGTATTGTTCCAACCATTGATGATCTTTCAAAAAATGTGGAAATGTTTTATACAGCTCTCACTGAGGAAATGTTAACTGATTTAAGTTATGTTAAATCTATTGAAGATGAAGTTGATTTTCTTCAAACTAAATTAAAGACTCAAGAACACCAACTTTCTAACGAACTTGATCGACTTTCTAAGGAATACTTTTATGTTGACCATATGAATGCTATACTTGGTGTGTATACCGATCTGGATCAATATTGTCATGTAGCATGTCTAGTGTCAGAATCGGACGCGAAATATCGCAATCTTGAAGTAGAGCTTTCGAAACAAATTCAGTCATATAACAAACTTTCGAAAAAAATTTCTCAACTTGAGAAACACTCCATTTTTCTTGAACTTGCTTTACAAAAAGGTGAAAAATCTCATAATCATAAAAAGTGTCAAGAAATGTCAGCTTCTTCGTTTCGTCTACTAAACGAAAAAGATTTCGAAATAAATGATTTGAAAGCTCAGCTAAAAGAAAGGGACATAGGCATTAGTGAGTTACAGAAACTCATTGAGAAAATGAAAGGAAAGTCTGTTTTGGGTAAACCATCCGCCGTTCGTTAACCGAATGCGGTTAAATGCCCTAAATCATCTATTTTGGGAAAATCCCCACAGACTTTGCCTAAGATAGGAAATGATAAGAGCACAAATGTGATAGCACCTGGAATGTATAAGATGAACACTAGGCTCACTCAAACTGGAACATCGCGGTTACCTCAGAATATTTAGAAAACTAATCAACGTGTGTCTTCTTCTACAGGAGTTGATAGGTGTGAAAACACCCACCCTTTTACCACTTATTTCTTACTAAAACAAGACCAAAAAGCGTGTTTAATATCATTTGTTTGGAATTATGCGTGGTTTTTGTGTTTATTGTGTTTTCAGAGCCAACCGGACAAATATTGAAGAAAACATGGGATTACACGGGTTTTATCAAGGAAAAAGACTAAAGACAAAGTCTATTGTCCAAGAGATGCAAAAGATTTGAAGTCAATGGGACTATTTGAAGATTTATCGAAGAAAATGACCAAAGATGGAAGATTTACATATGTCGAAGAGACTCAAGTCTATTAACCGAAGAAATTAAAAGACGAGTTGAATTTAATCGTTGACAAATCCCGAATCAGAATCGAAAACGTCAACTTTTCTGAAAAGACGAGAAGACAAGAAGAAAGGGAGAAAGCCCACTCACCAACCAACCACTCAGCCTATATAAAGGGATCACCCTCACAAAATTTGGCATCTAGTTTTTCTTTCAGTTATTTTTCTCCTAGTTTGTAGGAAACCATCTCCCTTAAGGAGTGGTTTTTCATCTTCTTTGATTTTGTTCTTTAATCTTGTAAGTTTCATCATTTCCTTTTGTTACTGAATCTTAATCATCAATACAAGCTTTCCTTTAATCTTTTCATTCATCTTGTTCTTCATCTTCTTTTTATTCAAAGTTCTTAAGTGCTTATTTAGTTGAGTTTTGATCTTAAAAAGTTGTTGAATTTGTGTTTTTATGATTGGGATTTGATCCTTGTAGTTAGTAGATAATTTGTGGTTAATTTGGTAAAACCTTCTTGTTTATTTGGCTTGATTTAGTTCAAATTCGTATTACCCTGTTCTTGAAGTTTCTGCTACTGTTCTTCGTTCCCAGCAACTTTCCGAATAGTTCATCTGCTCTTTCCCTTATTCGGAATATTCATATATTCCGAATAGCTTACTTTCTTTTCTCTTACTCGGGATATTTCTAATATTCCGCATAGCTTTTAATTATTCCGAGTAGCTGTTTATTCCGAGTGACCTTAACATTCCGCATAGGGTTTATTTTTATTATTCCGCATAAGTGTTTATTTACTTTATTCCGTATAGAGATCTTTTTCCGCTTAGGGTGTATTATTCCGAATGGTTTCTAGTATTCCGCATGGTCATATTTATTCCGCATGGCCACATATTCTGGATAGCCCCAGTTATTCCGCGTAGAGTATGTTATTCCGAGTAGGCATCTATTCCGCATAAGGCTTGTCATTCCGCATGGACTCAATATTCCGAGTAAGCACAACATTCCGCATGGTCATTTTTCCGGATAGCACTAGTTTACAGTAAGGACATTTTTCTGTTTAATCATTTTACTGTTAAAATTTCAAGGTTTATTTCATTTACTGTTTTTGGTTTGAATATTAATTTGCTTTACTCATTTACCTTTTTAAGTAGAATAGATAAACAACTCTCACTTTTTGTCACCAAGAACAAATCATTCCACTTTAGGCTGTGATCAATTCGAGGAGATACCGAGAATCGAACTTTCAACAAGAAAAATCTCTTGTATTAAATGGCGCCGCTGCCGGCTCTTCTCGTTAAGATTAACAGTTTTTTTGTGAGAACTTGGATTTTGGGATCCGTTCACCGTGAACGTTACTTTTTCATAAAAATTTTCAAAAAAAACCCTAAAAAATATAAAATTTTCAAAAATCCTAAAATTTAAAAAACATAAAAACCAAAAATATTTTTGCTTTGTTTTTGCCTTGTTAGTTCTTTTGCAGGTGTATGCGCACTCGATCAACGTCTTATCAAGAGCCCGAGCCTCTCGAAGACTTAAACATGGCCGGTGTACAAAACAACAACATACCACCTCAAAACAACAATAATAACAACAACAACCCACCTTTCAACAACAATAATAACAACAACAACAACAATGGGCCTCTACCGGATAATCGCCCGATGATTGAACTTCTGCAAGCTCATGTAGATGGCAACACTGATCCAATTGTTATACCAGTGATTGCAGCCAACAATTTTGAGCTCAAATCCGGCTTTATCCAGATGGTCTCCGCTCAACCATTCTTGGGGCGTACCATTGATGATCCACATGACCACATCAAGAGAATCTTGCAACTCACCAATACGGTCAAATTCAATGGTATTCCACAAGAGGTAATCCGGTTACAACTTTTTCCCTTTCCTTTAGAGGGACAAGCCCGGCATTGGCTTGCTAAGGAACCGCCACAAAGTATTCTTTCGTGGACGGATTTGGAAACCAAGTTTATCAATTACTTCTTCCCACCCTCTCGTACTACCGCTTTGCGGAATGAAATTATAAATTTTGAACAAAAGTACGATGAGTCGTTTAGTGAATCTTGGGACCGTTTCAAAGACCTTTTAAGAAAATGCCCACAACATGGTTTTACCAAAGTGCACCAAATTAACACTTTTTACAATGGTTTAAACATGAATGATCAAGATTCACTAAACAGCGCCTCGGGGGGTAATCTTTTGGCTAAGACTTCCAATGCTGCTTGGGATATCATTGAGAATAAGTCTCGTGTGCAAACCAAGAGTGTTCGGACCAATGTCGCTAGTGCTAGTACTAGTGACAGCGATAAGCGACTTGACAAAATCACTACGCTTCTTGAATCGCTTGCTACCCAAACCGCCAGCAACACCAACAACATCAACGCTAGAAACGCTAAAGACGCTCAAGTCAATGCTGTCAGCCAACCATGTGAGATATGCGGGGGTCCTCACTCTTACACCATTTGTACCGCCACCCAAGACTACCCTTCTGAGAATGTGAATGCAGCTTATGGCACCTATCCTCAACCCGCTTATCAAGCTCGTCCTCAAGGTGACCGCAACTTGCTTAGCTACCGCTCTAACAACTATCTCTCACCACCCGGTTTTCCTCCTAACAACCCAAACCAACAACAAAGCCTCAATCGCCCTCCTCAACAACAACAACAACCTCGTACACCATACATACCACCTCACAAACAACAACAACCACCTACAAGAAACAACCAAGTTTACCAGCAACTTGCTTATCAACCACCCGCATACAATGCTCCTCCTCACCAACCCACCGATTTCCACCAAGAAGTGGAAACCTATATGAGGACTAACGATGTGATCGTGGGAAATCTTCAGCGTGAAGTGCTCAACTTGAAAGCAGATCTGGTGAAACAAGGGAACGATCTGAGAGCTGACATGAGAAACACGTTGGATAGTCAAACGAATGACTTAAGGAACATTATGGCTAGTTTCTTCCAAGGTAATCAACCCTCTTCTTCGGGTACTCTTCCGAGTAACACCGTTGCGAATCCAAGAGGGGAGATGAAAGCAATCACCACTCGCAGTGGCAAAGGTACCAAGGAACCCGAGCTTCCTATACCTCCACCGGGGGTTGTGACTAAGGAGAACGAGTCACCTGCTCTTATTCCTCATCCTTCTCCTTCCCCAATTTCTCCACCTCTTACTTCTACCCCTCCTCCACCCAAGAATGTGAGTGATCCTTCGATTCCAAAGCCTTCCTCTTCTTCTGATATACCTTATCCATCTAGGTTGAGGAAAGAGAAGCTCAAAAGCAAGGACGATATTCAGGTTTCGAACTTTCTTAAAATGTTTAAACAACTGAATTTCAATATCTCCTTCGCTGAGGCTCTCGCTCACATGCCCAAATACGCGAAAATGTTTAAAGATCTTCTGAATGACAAGGAAAAGCTTCTTGATATTGCCAACACCCAACTTAATGAGAATTGCTCTGCAGTGCTCTTAAGGAAATTGCCAACCAAGCTTGGTGATCCGGGTCGTTTCTTAATCCCTTGCAACTTCCCAGGAGTAGAGAATTCCATGGCCCTAGCCGATCTAGGTGCCAGTATTAATCTAATGCCTCTAAGCGTTTGGAAGCAATTATCTCTACCTGAGCTAGTCCCCACCAAAATGACTTTGGAATTAGCTAACCATACGGTTGCTTATCCAGTGGGGATAGCCGAAGACGTCTTTGTAGGAGTCGACAAATTCACTTTTCCTGCCGATTTCGTCGTCGTCGACTATGAGATGGACCCTCGTGTACCACTGATTGTTGGTCGTCCATTCCTGAGGACCGGTCGCACTCT